>JANIVK010000111.1:0-25026 GCA_030555795.1 Entelexis sorbosivorans | reverse complement strand
AGGCGCCGCCGCCGGCCGCGCCGGCGGCGCTCCGCGTCGAGGCGCTCCTGGTTCGAGATGAGGTCCGTGAGGTCGCGCGCGCGCGCGCGGATGGCGCCGCCGACATCCGTGCCGGCGTCATCGACGTGGTGGAACTCGCGCAGCGTCTTTACAATGTACAGGTTCTCGCGGCACCACAGCACGACGGCCTCGGAGCCGAAGTGCACGAGGTAGTCGAGCAAAACAAGCGCCTTCAGCACGTGGCGCCAGTACTTGCCTCTGTCATTGAGTCGCTTGTCGAGCATGTCCATGATGAGCACGACCTCGTGGTTGTCGAACGTGAGCTCGGCCAGGTCCTGCATCTGCGAGCGCGCGGGCGTGTTTTCGTCATTGGCCGTTGCGTCGCGCACCTTCACCTGCGACGAAGTGTACCCGCCGGTCACATTCTTGATCTGCCGCACAATCCCCATTTGTGAAGGGCACACCAAAGCTGCTTCGTCGGACTGTCTGCGCCTCGGGGGTTGGAAACCAGGAAAGTGTGATGGCCTCTTTGTGGTCTGGGCAGGGGCTGGGGTCGGGTCGGCCCCCGTGGGAGTGGCTGGGCGCTGCCAATTAAGCGCCGAGCGAGCCCCGGTGGCGCGGCGCCTGCGGAGCTTGCCGCAGCTGCGGCAAGAGTGAGCTCGTCACGCCTACACCCTACACTGGCCCATCGCCTCGGTACGAGCGCATCTAGCCGCGCCGAGCGCACTGGTTTTGCAGTGCGCACACTTGCTGTGTGATTCATGCGAATCATATGTCCCTAGCCCTACCCCGGACCGGAGACGCAAGTTTCGCAATCTCTATTAGGGTCGCCAACGGCAGCGCACGACACAACGGCGCCCTTTTTAGTCGCGGGGCTCGCCAATTGAGCTTGCCAGTCAAGTGCTGCTGCGTGTTCGCACGCGCGAGGTCGGTGCGGCACTCGCCGGTGCATGCGCCGCCTTATCACTAACGTGCTAACGGCTGAAGTCAGCACATGTGTGGCTGACGCATAAGCGCTCGACGCTCGCTAATACATCCGAATCGGGCAAAGCCTCCAGCAGGACGCCGCCCGACATCACGCATCGACAAATACGCGGGGCACAGTGTGCGTGCGCGGCGGTCCTGGCGCTCCTCGGGTCCGCAGCGTAGCAATTGACCGGCTCGCGCGTCGCGCCGGTATGCAAACAAGCGCCGAGCTTGTCGCGCGCCCCGGTTGTTCGCGAGTTTAGACGGCTAGCGCTAGGCTCACGCGGCCGCCTCAACGCCGTTATCACGTCCCGGCCGTCTCGACTTGTTCGTGAGCGCTGGTCTGGTTATAAGCAGTGTGGCGGCGTCGCGCCCGCGCTCCGCGAAGGGCCGCGATACGGCCGGGCGCAGTGCGTGACGGCGGCTCTCTGCCTCATGGACTCGCAGCGCTCGCAGATCCATAAACACGCGCCGCGCGTCGAGCTGCTCTACCCCGAGTGGCGGGGCGAGAAGGTGGAGTTTGACAGCGTTGTTTTGGAGCCGTCGTCCATTGTGGCGCCCGACACGGAGGACCCGAGCCAGGCCGACCAGCCGACGCTGTTTGCGCGCAAGAAGCACCCGCAGTGGAGCGACACGGATCTGCGCAGACTCATGTGAAGACGCGGCTCTTTATTACGATCGGCCGGCCTGCGCCCAAGCGGCGGCGGCTATTTATTACGGCGGCGCGCCGGAGCGCGGCGACGCGTGTCTGCAGGGTAAAATACTTTTAAATAACATACTGGTCATTATGCAGGCAGCCTGCCGGCGCGCATGCTGCTACTTGTGGCGCGGCTTCTTGGCCCGCGCCGCGGGCTTGCCGGGGCCGGTTGGCGCCTTGCGCCGACGCTTCTTGTCGATGCCGGGCTGGCCGACCTTTGCGCGCTCGCCCTCGAGCACCATGCCTTGCTCGTCGACGCGCTCGCGTCGCCGCGCCTTGCGCGGCTCGGCCTTGCGTTGGTAGAGCGGCTTCTGCGCGGGCTTGTTCGGCTTCTTCGTGGCCTTCGACTGGCAGCGCGTGACGCGCAGCTCGCGGTTCTCGAACTTCTGCGCGTTCTTGAGCAGCGCGACCTGCACCGTCGACACGTCCTCGAACTGCACGTAGGCAAAGCCCCTGCCGAGGTTGAACTGCGGGTCGCGCACGATGCGCACGTTCTCAATCGCGCCGCAGTCCTGGAAGTGCAAAAACAGCGCCTCCTCGGACGCCTCGAACGGCAGGTTGCCGACAAACACAGACCGCTTCGAGTCCTGCTTGCGCGGACGCGCGGCGTGGTCGACAAACAGATGGTGCTCGGCAAACTCGCGCCCGTTCAGCTCGTTCATGGCGTCGTAGACGCGGTCGGCGGAATGGAACACGACGTAGCTGTTCACGGCGTCGCGCGACGGGTGCAGCTTCTGCTTGATGAACGCGGCCTTGCGCGGCATCATCTCGCTCATGGCAATCGAGCGGAAGCGCAGCGACTTCACGCCGGGCTCAAACAGCCGTCGGAACGCGCGAAACACCTTCTTGTCGGTAATTACGGAGTACGGCACGTTCTTCACAAACAGCGTGCGCTCCATGTCGTCTTCCTTGGGCTCGCCCATCGCGCCAGACTCGGCATCGGCCTTGGCGTCGGCATCGGCGTCGGCCTCGCTATCAGAGCCATTGTCGTCCTCCGCGGCGGCGGCCGGCGCCTGCGCGCTTGCTTTAGGTGCTGCCTTGGCCTTCTTGGCCTGTATATACCTTTCCTCGAGCTCGGGCTCTGCCTCGTCCTCGTCTTCTGAGCCGCTCGCCGACGCAGGCGATTCCGCCTGCGCCGCCGGCGCCGGTGCAGCCTTGTGGGCCTCGCGCGCCTCGGTCAGGAGATCGTCGCGTCTTACCGGCTTGGCAAACAGCGATGCGCTGCTGGCATCCACTGCTTTGCTTGAAAACAGGCTCATTGTTTACCTGAGGCTCTGAAAATTTCCCTGCAGCTAAGTTAGTGTGGGCTAGTGCGGAAAAAAATTAAGTAATCGCAGGCGGCATGAACCAGGCCGCCATAATTGCATGAAGCAGGCCGCCATAGCGCACGCCGCGCGCGGCGCTGTCGAGTGGCGGCAAGGCACGAGTTCACCTCTTTCAGTACTTGCTTAAATAGTTATTGACAACAAATACTATAGAACGCCGGCTACTACTACCTACGCAGAGAAGCTAGCTTAGATCTTGGCCATGGCAGCAACGTCGACAGACTGGACGTGGTCCTCGTCGGCCTCAATGCTCTCCGTAAGGTCGTCCATGAGAACCTTGTCGTCCTCAACAACGCAGTTGATCTGCAGCTTCTTCATGCCGAAGCCGACAGGAATGAACTGGTGGCCGCCCCACAGAAGACCGTCCATCTCGATCTTCTTCACGTTGGCAAGCATCTCCTCCAGGTCCGTCTCGTCGTCCCAGGCCTTGACCTCGATCGTGACCATGGACTTCGCAGGGGGCTTAGGGCCCTTCGCGGCCTTCTTCGCCTCGTACTCCTTCACGCGCTGCTGCTTGACCTTCTCGACCTCCTCGTCGACGCCCTCCTCGTCAGAGCCGAACAGGTCAACGTCGTCGTCGTCCTCAGCCTCCTTGGACTCGGCGCCGGACAGCTCCTTGTTCGCAGCAACCGTCTTGTACCAGCGAGCAATGTTCGGGTACTTCTCGGCGTCGAACTTGGGGCCGACCTCAGTGGCGACCTTCACGTCGGCGTCGCTCACCTCAGTGCCCTCCACGAAGCTCTTGTGGAGAAGGAACGTGTTCAGCTTATCAAGGCCAGCAGCAGTAGACAGATCACCGAAAGACATGGGAACAAAAAGTAGGTGTGAAAAATAGAAAAGTGTTTGTGATGCAAAAAATTGGGTTGCCCAGCATGCGCTTGCTTAGTAACGCGTGCGTGTGCGTGCGGACCGCGAGCCGGCGTTTTGGCTGGCCTTGCCGCCGCGCCGCGCCCGCGCCATTCGCGCCTGCAGCTACACTACTAATATGAGATGCCTGTATATGTGCTTGATTCTGTGTGTTGGTTTCTTTCAGCGCAGTCTCTCTGTTAGTTCCTGGGACCCGCACATGTGTCTGACACGTCGCACCTGTCTACCCCTGCCACGTTTGACATGCGGGTTCCTCCATATAGGTTGTTGTAGTTGGAAGTTATCACCAAGCAAGGGCCGATGGTCTAGAGGTATGATTCTCGCTTAGGGCAAGAGCGCGAGCTCGAGCTGATCTGCGAGAGGTCCCGGGTTCAATTCCCGGTTGGCCCCTTCTTTTTTCTTTTTTCCTTCTTTTGTCGATTTTTCCCGTGCCCACTGCTTGACTTGAGTTTGGGGGTTGGCCTCTTGCAAACCGGCACGCATAACACTATCGTTCGTACAACTCCTTTCGGCTCGACCTTTTTTTCGGTCAGTGCAATGGGTGACAATGGCGTGTGCCACACACCTCATGCCATAACGTTAGCACTCTATCGTGAGGGCCAGGGTATATGATTAACTATAGAGCCAGCGCCGCGGTTAATTGCCCGGCTCAACTGTGAGCTTAGCTTCAATTACGAGTGGATTCTGGTTCTGTGCTGGCGTGGCACTCTGGGCACTGTTGTGTTCGGGATTGGCCTTGCACAGCGACATCTTGTTACGACTTCAATATAGCTAACGTACTGCGCGACCTCTTCATTGAATGGCTACTGTACAAATTCCCCATTTATATTTACCGAGCAATCGCAGATGAGATAGAAAGGATGTAAACGACGTAGCGAACGTAGCGAACGTCGCAAATGTGCCAGTGTACACTGTGCCAAAGCAGTCGCAAGCCATATCAAGTTCGGCCAGCGCTGCGTTCGTTCTGGGCTTTGAGGATTCTCTGCCATACAGGCGAAACAAGAGGTTGGTACATAACGGCGGGCTCCGAGGCACGAATTGTAACGAACCCGAAAAGAGATGCATATATCTGATGCCGTACTGAAATATGGTCAAGCCGCCTAGCACACAGCCATGCGTCTGTTACGCATGATTTGCGATTGCATGAATTCAACGAGCGGCGCAGGTAAAAGCCCCGCCGAATTACCCAAACAGAGTGCCACGCGAGCCGCGTGCGCACACGCAGCAGGTACACCAGAATACGTGTGAGAATAGTGAGTCTATACATGTCTCATCTGAAGACAGTCTAGAGGATTTATCTAAAGAGGCAGCTCGAACGAGACGTCGATCTTGGCGTCGCGGGCGCCCTTGACGATGTCCGACAGCTGCACAGCCTTCTCGGCAGCCTGGTCGAGGTTAGAGAAGGAGAAGATCTTGAGACCCGAGTCCTGAATGAGCTGCGCGGCCTGCTCGAAGTTCGTGCCCTGCAGACGGGCGATGATCGGCACCTTGATGTCCATGGACTGGGCCGTGGCAATGAGGCCCTGCGCAATGGCGTCGCAGCGCACAATACCGCCGAAGATGTTGACGAAGATGGCGGAGATGTTCTTCTCGGTCAGAATGAGGTCGAAGGCCTTGCGGATCGACTCGGCCGTGGCGCCACCGCCGCAGTCAAGGAAGTTGGCAGGGTTTCCGCCGTTCAGCTTGATGATGTCCATCGTGGCCATGGCAAGACCAGCACCGTTGACGAGGCAGCCGACCGTGCCGTCGAGCTTGATGAAGTTGAGACCAACCTCGTTCGCCTCGACCTCCTCGGTGTCCTCCTGGCTAAGGTCGCGCCACGAGAAGACCTCCTTCTGGCGGTACTCGGCGTTGTCGTCGAACGAGAGCTTCGCGTCCATGGCGAGCACGCGGTTGTCGACGGTCTCGGAGAGCGGGTTGATCTCGACAAGCGTGCAGTCACGCTCGTCGAACAGGCGGTACAGTTCCTTAACCGTCTTCGCCGCCTCAGCCTGGGCCTTCGGCGTGAAGCCGAGCACCTTCGCGATCTCCTGCGCCTGCGCGTCAGTGACGCCCGTGTTCAGGTCGATAGGGAACGTCTTGATGGCGCTCGGGTCAGCAGCGGCAACGCCCTCGATGTCCATGCCGCCCTGCGCCGACGCGACGATGATGGGCTGCTGCAGCGAGCGGTCGTAGAGAATGGAGAAGTACGACTCGTGGCGCGCGAACTCGCGCTTCACGACGTACACGGCCGTGACGGGCTTGCCCGCGGCGCCGGTCTGCTTCGTGAAGATCTTGTGGCCGACCATCTGGTCCGCGTAGAGCTTTGCCTCAATGGGGGAGTTCACCATCTTGACACCGCCCTTCAGGCCCGAGTCGAGGTGGCCCTTGCCACGGCCACCCGTCAGGGCCTGGGCCTTGATGACGATGTCCTCCGAGCCGAGCTCCTTCGCGATCTTCTCGGCCTCGGGGCCGGAGAACGCGGCGCGTCCTGGCGGCACGCCGACGCCGTACTTCGAGAGGAGCTCCGCGCTGCGGAACTCGTGCAGGCTCAGAAACCGTTTGGCGGTGAGCGGGGCCGCAGAGCGGCCGGAGATGCGGGTCAGGGAGCGCAACATCTGGAGGTTTTTCCTCTTGTGGAAGCGATGGGGAGTTTGGTGCTCACGTTTACGCTTGGGGCCAAACGGAGAGGGCCCGCGCCGGTCACGCGCCGCTGACTCATGCACGGGCCCGCGCTGGGCTGACTCCGAGTGTGTGCGCGTAGGCCTCTCAAATCGCCGCCTTGCGGCAACCCTAGGCCTGCATCGACGGGTGGACCTCGGAGGACGCGTAAGCCGCGGACCGCGGGCCGCGGCCAGCGAGCCAGCACCTTCTGCAGGACTAGCCGAGTGGGCGGGGCATTTGCATATGTACTTAAAGTAGTAGATTCTGCAGCTGCACATCGTTGAACTCATTGGCAAATGCGGGTGTGCGTCGGTGCGCGCGTCGGTGCGCGCGCCGCTTCACGGCCTGCGCTTGTTTTTGGCAGTGCTTCTCCAACAACGGAGCCGAGTTTGAGTGGCTTTGCACGTGTCTGCTGCAATGGGCACTCGAGCCTTGATGCTGCGGGCCGCACTGTCTTTCATATTCGTTAGCGAGTACATAAGTTCGAGCTGACCGCATACGCGCGCTCTTAGTACATATACATAGCCGCCTTGTAGTGCAGCGTGCGCGAGCCCAGCGTATCCCACTCGCGTGCCGTCGTCCACATTTCGTCGATGATCTTCAGCTTCGCGTAGACGCTGCCGCCCTTCCAGCAGATGATTTCCGGGTCCAGGTCGCGCGGCACGGCCATGACTGCGACCTCGCCGAGCTCCTTCAGGCGGGACTGGTTCCACATAACAAGGCGGTCCGTGAGGTTGAAGTGGAAGTTCGGGATCTTCGAGCCGCCGCCGATGACGAGCAGGTTCTCGTAGTACAGCTTCTCGCTGCCGCTGTGCTTGCTCGCCTGCGCGATGGACTCGATGATGGCGTGGTCGAGCGCGGCCGTCACGATCGCGGCCGGGTCCAGCGACTCGAACGCGTCCATCTGCGGGCGGCCCTCGTCGCTGGCCGCCTTTGCGCCGTTGGCCGCCGCGCCGGCTGCGCCGTTCGCGCTGGATGCAGCGTCGCCGGCGGGCGTCGCGTCGCGCGACATGAACGTGCTGTCGATATCATCGGCGTCGTCGGCCGCGTCGGCCGCGTCGGCCGCGTCTGCCGCGTCGAGCTGCAGGCTCGTGTCGCCATTCTCGGCCGCGTCCGCGTCCGTGGCCGCGGCCGTGCCGGCCGGGTTGTGGCCGCGCGCCGTCGTTTTGTACGTCTGGCCAAACACAGCCAGCGTGCCGAACTGGATATTGATGTTCGCGTCCGACACGGGGTCATTAGGATGCTGGCTGTAGGGATCGATGCTGCGCGGAAACAGCGTGTGCCGCCAGGATAGGCGCGGCGGCAGCTCAAACAGGTCGGGGTAGAACAGGCCGAGCACGGGCAGCATGACCTCGTTATACACCTTGAAGTCGTACTTCCGCTTGTGTGCGTAGTATTTGTAGAGCTGCACGGAGATGTCGGCCTCGTTCACGGTGCAGAACTGGCGCTTCAGGGCGTCGAGCGTGGCCGCGTCCGGGTGGCCCGGGAAGGCGATGCGGCTCAGCAGGGCGCCAAACACGCGCGTGATGTCGTCGCCGCCGAAATCGAGCTTCACGCGCGAGTCGGCAATGCACATGCCGTCGTCGACGCAGCTCACCGTTGTCGACTCGGCGCCGATGTCCACAATGCAGGCGGCCGAGATCCCGGCGCCGTACGTCGCGGCCACGGCCTCCTGGATCACGGCGACGTTTGCGATGCCGAGGCGGAACATGAGGTCGACGAGCAGCGACAGCGCCGTGCGCTCGATCATGTCCGGCACGACGAGCACGACGTCGTAGCGCCCCGAGTGCAGGCCCTGCAGTCCCAGGCCCGCCTCCGACTGCAGCGCGTACTTCACGATGTCAAACAGGTCGCCGGCCAGCTCCTCGGCGCTGCGGTAGAAGGCCGGGTCCTCGTTGAGCACGCCGCGCCGCAGCGGCCAGAACAGGTTGTGCGCGTTTGAGGGCGGCTTCTGCACGCAGAACACCTTCGTTTGCTCGGCCTGCGCCGCGCGCGCCTCCTCCTCCTCGAGCTCGTCGTCGTCGTCGTGCTTCACGTCCTCGCCCGTTTGGCGCTCGTTGAACTGCCGGCACGCGTCCGAGCCATTCGGCACGACGCGCATCTTGTAGAACCGCATGCGGTCGCGGAAGCTCTGGCGCGCCTCCTCCAGAGCGTCCTCGAACCGCGGCGACGCGCCCGGCGCGTCGCCGTCGTCGTCGGCCGGCCGCGTGTATAGCGGCTGCCGCTTCGCGACGTTGAAGGGCAGTGTTTTCGGGTAGACGTCGGTTGTGCGGCCGACCCGCAGGTTTCGTGAGCCGAAGTGCAAAACGACGGCCTCGCTGTCGTCGTCCTCGGGCCGCTCGCGCAGCTTGCGGCACATGAACTGGCTGTCCTTCTTCAAATAGTTCGTGAAGTAGTTCTTCTGGTTGATTGCCGGCACGAGCCGCAGCGTGCTGAATTTCTGGTTGTTGTCGACCCGCGCGAACGCGGGCGGCACGTCCTTTTTTGCGCGTTTCGACATGGCGGCGCCGGGCTAGCTGCTGGTGCACTTCAAAACACGCCTCGCCTTTGCCGAGCCGGCGAGCGTCATGTGACAGCCATGCCGGCTAGACACAGGCAAGCCCGCGCGCGCTGCGGAGCCGAGCGGCCCAGACAGAAGAGATAATGCTCAGTAGCCCTGTAGTTCAAGCGGCTCGTTAAAGGTGCCGGTGTACTGCGCCGCAAAGGCTGCAAGCATGTGCTGCCTCGCTGTATAAGCTACTTGCCTTCATGCGCCCGCTCTTACTTCTGTTTTCTTATTTGTTTGTTTTTTTTTTTTTTTTTATTTTTTATTCTCGGTCTTGGACGACACATTCACCAAAGAGTAGTCATACACACTTCTTTCGCTTGCGCTGGCCCCTGATAGTGCCGTAAGGACGCAAGCGCTTAGCGCGTGTATAGAAACTGCCGGCGAGCGCCCTATCTGCAGCTCGTGCGCGCGGCCCCTACCCTAATCTCTAAGCGCGAGGGAATCCCGGAACAACGGTTATTTCCTGCAATCTTACACCGGCCCCAAAGCATGCCAATCGAATTGGGGAATGCAGAGGCGCTGCGCCACGACAAGCGGCGGCTCGTGAAGCTGACTGGCGCCGCCGCCCTTGTTCTCGCGGCCATCGTCGTCACAATCAAGTCCATAAGCTGGCTGTCCTACCGCGACCCCATCAGGGACCCCAAGTTCTGGGAGGGCAAATGCGAGCAGCCCCCCGCGCTGGTGCCTCAGGGCTCGTACAGGAACACGACGCAGTTTTTCACGCCGGAGTACCGCAACGCGTCGGCAGAGCTGCTGGGCGGCACCGTGCGCATCCCCACAGAGAGTTTCGACGATATGGCCGTGGACCCGCTGCAGGACGAGCGCTTCAAGGTGTTCTCGCAGCTGCACGCCTACCTGAATGCGTCCTTCCCGCTCGCGACAAAGCATCTGGAGATCGTGAACGGCTACGGTTTGTTGTACACCGTGAAGGGCGAGTCGCACAAGCTGCCGAGCGTCTTCATGGCACACCAGGACGTTGTGCCCGTCGAGCGTGAGACGGCGGACAAATGGTCGTACGAGCCCTTCTCGGGGTTCTACGACGGCGAGCGCGTGTGGGGCCGCGGCTCCAGCGACACGAAGTCCTCGCTTGTGGCCGCTCTCGAGGCCGTCGAGAGCTTGCTGCACCAGCACTGGACGCCGCAGCACGACGTGGTGCTGGCGTTCGGCTTCGATGAGGAGCTTGACGGCGAGCGCGGCGCCGGGCACCTTGCGCAGACAATCCGCCGCCGCTATAACAACGAAGTGAGCCTGATTGTCGACGAGGGCAGCGGCGTTTCCGAGCAGTTCGGCAGCGTCTTTGCGCTGCCCGGGGTCGGCGAAAAGGGATACACTGACGTGGAGGTCGTTGTGCACACGCCGGGCGGCCACTCGAGCAAGCCGCCTGACCACACGGGCATTGGCATTGCCAGCGAGATCGTGGTGCATCTCGAGAAGTTGCAGCACTCGGCGAATCTGGAGCCCGAGGATGCCACGTCCGAGCTGTTTACGTGCCTCGCTGCGCACGGCGCCGACATGAGCCCCGCGCAGCGGCGCACGTTCATTGAGCCCGACCTGCTGCTGGACTACGTGGTCAAGGACCGCGAGCTGCGGACGCTCGTCAGCACAACGCAGGCCGTGGACGTCATTTCCGGCGGCGTGAAGATCAACGCCCTGCCTGAACAAGTTTCGTTCATTGTGAACCACCGCATCGACGTGCACGAGAGCGTTGAGCTTGTCACCGACGCGCTTCAGCGCCGCGTCGAGGACGTGGCGTCGCGGCGCGGCCTCGGCCTCGTGCGCAACAACCGCACGATCGTCGAGCCGACGGCGGCGGGCTATATCGAGCTGCGCAACGGGCAGAGCCTCGAGCCGTCTCCCGTGTCGCCGCACTCTCCTGACGACGCCGCGTGGCGCCTGCTGGCCGGCACGACGCGCCACGTGCTTGAGGAGTACTTCGACGTCGATCAGGTCTTCATGGGCCCCGCCGTGCTCGGCGGGAACACGGACACCGTGCACTACTGGGGGCTGACGGACAATATCTTCCGGTACACGCTGTCGCTGCCGAACTCGGGTGCGAACGCCCACACTGTCGACGAATGGACGTCCGTCGACTCGCACTTGGCGACGGTCGCCTGGTACTACGAGATGCTGCAGTTTGTGTAGCGCGGTCGCGAGCTCGGCCGCAAAGCCGGCGCGCTGCGCAGCAGACTCGGCCGGCGCAACGAGCGCCAGCCCGCGCGTAGTGTAGTGTAGCTTGTATTAGAATTATGTTGATTACGGCCGTTCGCTGGCGGCGCGCTAGCTAGCAACAAGCGCAATGTTATACGGAGGTGGATATCATGGGTGGTGTGCGTGCGTGGGCCGCGCCCTCAGGCGCCGCTCGAGCCGTACATGCCGGCCCACTGCTCGAACGCGCGCAGGCCCTCGGGCGACACGGACGGCCGGATCGACCGCATGCTGTCGCGGAAGTCGGACATGCCCATCGGCCGGATCTGGTCTGGCGCCGTCGTGAGCAGCGCGTCGCCGAGGCTGCGCAGCGGGCCCATGGCGGCGTCCTTGGCCAGCGCCGTGAGATCGCTGCCGGAGTAGCCGTCGGTGAGCGCCACAAGCTGGGCTATGTCGCCGTCGCTCAGCCCGTGCTTCTGGCGGCTGAGCAGCTTCTCGATATGTACGCGGCGCGTGTAGGGCTCGGGCAGCGGGATGTACTGGCGGCGCACGAAGCGGCGGCGCGCCGCCTCGTCGATGGCCCAGGGCAGGTTTGTGGCGCCGAGCACGAGCACGCGGCGCACGTCCTCGTTGTGCTTCCCCGCGGCGGCCGCCTGCAGGTCGCTCCACTGCACCAAGAACTCGTTTTTGATGCGGCGACTCGCCTCGTGCTCACCCGAGTCTGCGCGCTGCGTCAGAATACTGTCTATCTCGTCCACAAAAATAATCGACGGCGCAAGCGCCTTCGCGAGCTGGAACAGCGCCCGCACGAGCTTCTCGCTTTCACCCATGTACTTCGACGTAAGTGACGACGCGCTGATGCTGAAAAACGTCGAGTGCGACTCCGTGGCCACGGCGCGCGCAAGCATTGTCTTGCCCGTTCCGGGCGGGCCGAACAGAAGCATGCCCAGCACGGGCTCGCGCAGCCCACTGAACAGATCAGGCCGCAAAAACGGGTACACAACCGTCTCCTTCAGCGACGCCTTCGCGCGGTCAAGGCCGGCGATGTCCTCCCAGGTGACGTGGTCGCCCTTGAGCACGACCTCGCTCAGAATCTGCTCGGCGGCACCTTTGTCGACGCCGCGCAGATCCTTGATCTTGTCGCGCGCCATGCGGTCCCAGTCGTCAAGGTCGTCGGCGTCCTCAGCCTCGCCGCCTTCTGGCGAACCGTCGGCCAAGACGCGCGCCTTCTGAGGTTGTTGCTGCTGTTGCTGCTGAGTGGGCGGGGCGGCAGATCTCGATCCCCCGCTGAGGGTAGTCTGCGATGCCGAGGGTGACGAGCGATTAAGGGAACCTCCCTGCGATGGTTGATGCTGGTGATGGTGATGGTGATGCTGCTGCTGCTGCTGCTGCGAGCGTACGACGCGCGGTCGATAAACAGGCCGCCCCGTGGATGAGGGCACCTGCTCGTATGTGACATGGAATTGCGCCGTGCGTTTCGCGGCGTGCTGGGCTTCGGCCTGAGCCTGGGCCTGGGCCTGCTGGGCCTGGATCTGCGCCTGCTGCGGCGTGAAAGCGTGCGGCGGGAATTGATCAAGCGTGGGCGAATTTGACGCGACGGTCGGTGACGTCGGCTGCGAGTCGGAGCGGAAGGCGCCCTCAAAGCCCGAGAACTGCTGCGACGGCGAGTCGGGCTGCTGGTGCACCTGCTTCGCCGCCGTTAGCGCCGTGCGCTTTGCGTTGTCGTCAGCGTCCGTCATGCTCAGGTTCTCGCCGCTGGAGCGCGGCGACGACTTCGGCCGCGTCTTGAGCGGGTTCTTCGAGCGCAGCGTCGTCATCATTGAGTGGTGGTGGTTTGCCGGCGCAGGCTGCGGGTAGTCGAGCGACGACCGCTGGGGCGGCGGCTCACGCTTAGCCGATGTCTGCGCCGCCGACGTCGCTGAGGACGCCTGGCCCGGTGCGGGCGCGCTGGGCAGGACCGGCGCCGACTTGACGGCCTGCGACGGCAACGAGGGCTTCTTTTTGTACATGTTGTAGGGCATCTCCGAGACCTTGGGCATCTGCACGAGGTTTGGCACGCTGAGCTTGCCGAGGACGGGCTCGCTGCGCACGGCGGACGAGCTGTCGGCGGCCTTCGAGCCGACAGCCACGCGATGCGGCTTCTTCTTCTCGGTGCCGGCGCTGAGGCTCAGCTTGCTCACGTCTACACCGCTCGGGTTTGAGACGTGTGTGCCGTAGGGCGAGTTTGGGACCGGCGGCGGCGCCTTCTTCGCGGTGCCGGCGGCGACGCGCGCCTGCTCGAGCCGCAGCTCGAGCGCGCCTATCCTGTCGTGGCACTGGCGCTCGACGTCCATGACGCTGGCGAGCAGGCTTTTCTCTTGGCCCGTGCGCGGCGGCGTGCCGTCGAGCTGCGCCATGCCGGTCGTGATCTGGGCCAGCGTCGCTTTCCACGAGTCCAGGGCGCCGCGGAACTCGAAGCTCGACTCCTTCAGAATCGACTGCAGGGACGCCTGATACGCGTCGGTATAGATTTTCTGCAGTGCAGCCTCCCGGGACGGGCGTCGCGAGAAAAGAGGCATCCAACCGGGCGGGTCTGGCACTGCGCTCTAAGGGGTGGTGGAATGGCTGTTAGGTGTGTTTACCTCGCGCTGTCTGTGGGTTGCATCTCGTGACACACCTAGTCGACGCTGCTGACTACGCCGTCCCGCCGTGGCAGCAAACCGATCACGATTAAGCGTCACGCAGATCGCCTGGCATAACTTATCAGTATGCTGATGAAGGTTTGGCGGGCTGGCGCCTCTCGCCGTGGGCGACCTCGAGGCCTGTAGACTATGCGCATATAAACGAGAGAGTGACATACCCGTGTAATCAGTCCAGGAAAGGCCTAGTTTTCCGTTCAGCCGCGTGTGCAAAATGCTGATTTACTTGTGCTAGCCTTCGTATCTATTTCTAAGCTCTACCATTTAGCAGACTAGTTAACAGCGGCCTTCTGCATTTGTAGCCAATTTGCCGCCCCCGTTTGATGTCGTGCTGCGGGCGGTGCCGGTGCCGCACTTGGGAGTGGCACCCCCCCCCCAGCGGGCACACAGTTCATGTTATATTTGGGATGACACATCCGAACTTTTTCTGGCCCACACTGAAAATGTTCAGACCGCTTGCGAGGGCCCTGCACCGCCCGCTGCGGCCCGCTCTGCGCGCGCCCGGCCTGCGAGCGATGTCCGACAAAAAGAACGGCAAGCTGCTTGACGACGACATGCTCACGCGCGCCGGCCTCGATCCGGAGAAGGTCGAGAAGCCGCGCGGCAACGCTGAGCACGCGCAGGCCGGCGCCGAGGCGGGCGCTGAGGAGGGCGCCCACTCGAAGTGGGAGGGCACAGCCCGCGCGCCGCGCTCCGAGTCGTCCCAGATCACGCGCCGCCGGCGGCGCGGCTGGCTCGCCACGGCGCTGGGCGGCCTGGCCATTGCCGCGTACCTGGCGCGGCCGCTCGACGAGGACGAGCGCAAGCAGAACCCGGCCGTCACGCAGACGGGCTGGGAGCTTGGCGGCGCCTGGCAGCGCGTGCGCGCGCGCTACTTCACAACGATGGACAGCTTCCAGGCGCCTGTGTTCGACAAGCTGCTGCCGGACCCGCTGCCGGCGCCGTACGACCGGCCGACGCTCGTGATTGCGGTTGACGACCTGCTTGTGAAGTCGGAGTGGACGCGCAAGTACGGCTGGCGCGTGGCGAAGCGCCCCGGCGTCGACTACTTCCTCGGCTACCTCGCGCAGTACTACGAGATCGTGCTGTTCAGCAACAAGTACCAGGCGATTGCCGCCGAGACGGTGCTCAAGCTGGACCCGCTGCGTGCGTCTGTGTCGTACGCGCTGTTCCGCGAGGCCACGCGCTACGAGAACGGCTACCTGCTGAAGGACCTTGCCCACCTGAACCGCGACCTGAAGAAGGTTATTGTGCTGGACACGGACGCCGAGGCAGTGAAGCTGCAGCCCGAGAACGCGCTCGTGCTGCCGCCCTGGGACGGCAAGCCCGGCGACGCGGACCTTGTGCGCCTGATTCCGCTGCTTGAGTGGATTGGCGCGCAGCCGATCAAGGACGTGCGCCCCATTCTGCGGTCGTACATGGCGAGCCCCGACGGCGTGCTGAACGAGTTCGAGCGCCGCGACCGCCTGAACCGCCAGAAGTGGGCTGAGCAGCACGCGCGCACGAAGGCGAAGCCGTCGCTGAACTCGCTGCTCGGCATCGGCAAGAGCAGTACTGCCGACATGATGCCCCAGGACGTCATCCGCATGGAGAGCCAGAAGAACTACGAGAAGTTCCGGCAGCACGTCGAGGAGTACGGCAAGAAAATGATGGCCGAGGAGGAGCAGAAGATGAAGGACGCCATGAACGAGCACAAGGTGACGCTGGGCAAGCTGCTCACGGGCGAGATGCCCTCGCCCGAGGAGCTCTCGGCCACCGTGGCCAAGCAGGACCAGACTCAGCAGGCCTCGCCGAGCTCGCCGCCGCAGAAGTAATTTCTTTGTATATATCGAGCCACTTGAAGCATGGCTTTCTTTTAGATCTAAATTTCAGGAGTCTGCTCATCGCCCCAGCCATTCTGGCGCTCTACAGGCGGCGCGACGGCCGTGTCGAGCCCGCGTTGCCTGTGCGCGCCGCCGATCTTACGCCCGTCTCCAGGCACGTTGCCAGAAGGCGACTTCGTTTGTGCAAGCATTATTTTTTCATTAATCTCGTCGGCGTCGTTCTCGACAAACCTCCTTCACTCGCGCTCTCTTGTAGACCCGACCGTGCCTGGCTGGGCCGGCTCGGCGAACGTGGGCGCCTCGTTGACGAGGCGGAACGCCTCGAGCGCGGCGCGCGGGTCGTCCTTGTGGAACACAAACAGGCCCTGCAGCTGCGCCGTGCTCACGGGCCGGCCGTACGAGATCGCCAGGTCCAGGAACTCGCTGGCCAGCGCGTCGGACTCGGGCCCGTAGAAGCGCGCGAACATGCTGCGGATCTGGTCCGGCGTCGCGTTGTCGAGCAGCTCCTTCACGTCGACGCGGCCCGGCCGAATGAGCGCCGGGTCGAGCCGCTCCGGGTGGTTCGTAGTCATGAACACAATGCGCTCGTCGGCCGACGTGACGCCGTCGAGCGAGTTGAGCAGGCCCGAGAACGTGATGCCCGTGCCGTACTCCTGGTTCTGCTGCCGCGACTGCGCGAATGCCGAGTCGATGTCCTCGAGCAGCACAAAGCTGCGCGCAGGCACGTTGTTCATTAGGTGGTTGAGGCGGTCGTCCGTGAGCGTGAGCTCGGCCAGGTTCAAAATGCAGATGTTGTAGTCGAGCGCGCCGGCCAGCGCCTGGATGAGGCTCGTCTTGCCGCTGCCGGGCGGGCCGTACAGGAGGTAGCCGCGGCGGTAGGGAATGCCGCGCTGCGCGTACCAGTCCTGCGACGCCAGGAAGCTTTTTAGGTCGCGCACGAGGCGCTCCTTCACGCCGTTCGCCAGCACGACGGAGTCGAGCGAGCGCTTGTGGCGCGGCAGACCAAACGGCCGCCACTCGGGGCCGTAGCTCGTGTAGAGCACGGTCTTGCCGGCCTGCTGGCGCTCGGCGCCGCGCTGCGCCGCCGACAGCATCTCCGAGAAGACGTGGCGGTGCGCGTACAGCGTCTTGAGCAGCAGCGTCTCGTAGGGCCGGCCGTTCGTGATGTCCATGAGCCGCTGGCTGCGCTCGCGCTTCACGAGGATGTACGCGTTGTTCCAGGACACGAGGTGCGTGCCCGGGCCCGGCACGAGCACAAAGTCGGCCGTGATGGATCCGTTGTCGTGCCGCTTGTACGCCGTCTCGACGGCGAAGTTGCGCGAGTTGCGCTTCGGCTGCTTGGCCATCCACTCGAGGAACCAGTCGTAGCTTGCGTCCTTCGACGCGATCTCGAGGTCGCAGATGAGCTGCCGGTACATGAGCTGCGAGAACCGCTGGAACCCGCGGCGCGCTATGGTGAGGCCCGCGCCAAGGCCCATGAGGCCGAAGCCGGCCGTGAAGTACGGGTTCGACCCGATAATGGACTCAAGGTTCTCCATTGCTCGGCGCTGCCGTCCGGCTTCGTTTCGTTCTTCAGTGGTGGCAGATGCTCTCGAATCAGGCGCGCAGTCACAAATATTGCGCTGCGCCTACTTCGCTCTAGCTATCCGCGCCGTGTTGTGTGAGCCGTGAAGACAGAGCCAGCGACCGGAACCCCGCTGCCAGTGCACGCGGATTTGGAAAACTCGCGGCGCTGCAAATGAGGTCCCACCAGGGCGCAGGGTACTGGCAAGCCCATGCACGGTGCCAACGGTCCTGACAGTACCGCCGCGCTCCTCGCCAGTTCTGCGCCCCGCGCACGCAAGCCAAGCCCCGCAGACCTTGAGCCGAGTAAGCCTCGATTCGCCCGCGGCCGCCCAAACCCGCTAACCTGCCGCCTCGCGCACCCGAGCCCGCTCTCTCTACGGCCGAGAAGTACGCGGACGCCTGGCCGCGCGGCCCCCCCGAATAAGTAAGCAAGTCACCAGCGGAGCACACAACCTCGCTTAAACGGCTCGTGAGTTCCGCAAGACACGATGCCGGGAAGTGGCGGCAAGAGCACTGAGCGGCTCATCGAAGAGCTCGCGGCCTACACGCCGTTCCAGCCAACGCTTTTTGCTCTCAATCCCGTCGACGAGTACACGTCCGACGCGGCAGACGCAGCGCCCCCGTTCACGGGCTACACGCTGGGCTCGCTGCCGCCGCTCGAGTCCACGTTCAATGGGTTCTTCAGCGACAGCAGAGAGCACCTACAGCTCGAGTACGAACCCGCGAGCAGCGGCAGCGGCGCGCCTAGCGACTGGCACATTGTCGACGCGCAGCCGGGCGTTGTCGCGCTGCAGTGCCTGGCCACGAGCGCTACGCTGAGCGTGCGCGTGCTGCCGGAGCATATACCGCTGCAGATCAGAGAAACGTTTAGCGCCGCCGCCATTCGCGCGCGCACGCCTGAGGGCAAGCAGCCGCCGTCGCCCGAGGCGTGCTGGAAGTCGTTCGGCCGCGTCGTATCCGATCTGCTCACGCTGCCGCCCGACGAGCGGCGGCCCATTCCGGCCCAGAACCCGAACGCGTCAATGCGGCTCGACCTGCATGTGGCGCTGCCGTTTCTCGGCTTCGCGTGGAACGCCGAAACCGAGGCGTTTGATCCGCCGCGCACGAACGCGCTGGCCGACCGCCAGTGGCGGCGCCGCGTGCTGCTCGAAGTCCAGATTGGCTTGTCCAGCTTCGACGAGCGCGAGCAGATCGCGCCGGCAATGGCCACCTTTTTCGACGTCGAGCCCGTGCTGCTGAGCACGCCGCACCTGTCGTCGCGCGCCTACGGCTGTCTCGGCTGCATATCGGCCTTCTCGGACGAGCAGATCCTGCACCGCTACGAACTACAGGTGCAGAATGACTCTGCGAACGTGCCGTGGTACCTCGAGGCCCTGAAGCAAGTAGCACAAACCAGCAGCTCCGAGGCCATTGAAATGAAGGTTCTCGAGCTGTTGTCTCTGGGTACGCAGACACTGTCGAGCTTAGAAGAGGCGTTTGCACTACTGGGCCTCGACGTAAAGTCGCAGGCCAAGCTCACGGACGAGCAGCTTATCGATCTCGTGGCCGAGTCGGCGGCGCCGGGGCCCGTGCTCGACGCCGCGTCGTCGCTGCGCCCGTCGCCCGTCATATTAAGAGCAGCAGCGGCGCCAAACCTTTCGTTTGAGGACGCGTTCAGGGTCCTTGGCCTCGACGACCCGAACACAGACGACAGTGTCGTGTGCGATCGGGCACGGCGGCTGTGGGAGAGCGGGCCCGTCGGAAAACTCGAGTCGCGACGCGCCGTCGAGGTCATTGGCGCGGAGCGCCGCAGCGCAAAGCTGCTGCATCTGCTCGAACAGTACACGCCGTTGACGACGGCGGCGCCGTCGCTCGACGAAGCATACGCGAGTCTTGGCGTTGGGCCTGACGTGAGCGATCGCGACATCGAGGCCATTTTCGAGGCGAACGCTGAGGACTCAAGTGCGTCGCAGCTTTTAGACCTACGGCGCAATTTGCATACGATTGCGGCGGCTCGCAACTCGCAGGAGCTGCGCTCGTACCTGAACGGCGGCGAAGAGGACGACGACATGAGCAGTGAGCTCGTTGAAGCAGCCGGCCCGCGGCTGCCAGTCGGCCTGTGGAACACGGGAAACACATGCTACTTAAACTCGCTGTTGCAGTTCTACTACTCGCTGGAACCTGTGCGCAACTTTGTCGTGCAGTACAACGACTCGTCCGCCGTGCAAGCAGACGACGAGTCCATGACGAAGAAGAAGGTGGGCGGACGCCACGTCCCGTTCAACGAGGTGAAGCGATCCGAGATCTTTGTTGAGCATCTTGCCCACTTGTTTTCGGAGATCCAGTCGACGCGCAGCGCGCACGTCACTCCCAGCGAGCTTCTCGCGTACCTTGTGCTCATTCCGCCCCAGGAGGACGCGGATGAGATCATTGCTGCGAATGAGGAGCGCAACGCCGAGGAGGAGTCCATGCTGCGCAGCCGGCTTGTGGCTGCCCTGCAGCGGCAGCAGGATGTGACGGAGTGCATTGAGAACGTGCTGTACCAGATGGAAGCCGCCACGTGTGCGTCGGGCTACGACGAGGACGGCGAGCAGCATGACCTCATTAAGGACCTTTTTTATGGCACAACGACGCAGACGCTGCAGCGCGTGAGCGACGGCGGCAATAAGCGCACGAAGAAGGAGCGGTTTTCGTCGCTGCTCGTGGACGTGAGCGACGGCCCCGCCGACATATATGATGCGCTGGACAAGTTTTTTGCCGAGGACGTGCTCGACCTAGAAGACGGGCCGACGCTGCGCACGCTGAGAATAACGTCGCTGCCGGCAATCCTGCAGGTCCAGGTCCAGCGCGTGCAGTTTGACCGTGAGACGTTTATGCCCTACAAGAGTCTGAACCCGCTGCGGTTCGAAGAAACGGTTTACTTGGATCGCTATTTAGAGGCGCCCGAGGGCAGCGAGCTGGACCGAAAAGTACGGGAGGTGAAGAAGTGGCGCGGCGAGCTAGCCGACGCGAAGGCACAGCTCGAGGCGAACAGCGAGGTGCTGCAGGAGCGCGACGCGCTGCTCACGACGATTGCGTGGCTCGAGGCTGCGGACGCCGACGCGGCGAAGGGCGAAGTAAGTCACCACGAGTCCGTCGCGCTGTCGGACACTGATTCGGCCAGCAGTTCGCAGGCAGAGGCGGCGACGCGGCCCGTGCGCCTGCCGGAGCCGCAGTTCAAGATCAGCGCCAGCACGCGCCGCGCCGTTAAGGAGCGCTATGCGCAGCTGTGCGAGCGGCTATCGACGCTCGAGACGCGCCAGGCGCAGCTGGAGCACAACATCCAGCACCAGTTTGACGACTTCCGCTCGCACGGCTACCGCATCCATGCTCTGTTTATTCACAAGGGCGATGCGTCGTATGGACATTACTGGATCTACATCCGGGACCTTGCGACGGGGCAGTTCTACAAGTACAACGACGAGTTCGTGAGCAAGGCGAGCGACGAGGAGGTGTTCGACTTCCGCGAGGAGAACCTGGCGACGCCGTACTTCCTCGTGTTCATCAGCAACGAGCTGCTGGACCGCGTGCATGCCGCCGCCGACGGCCAAGCGCGGCTGGACTCGCGAAGCGCGTCGGCCGAAATTGCTGTTTAGATGGAAGAAGAAGAAGGCGTGCACGGGCGGGCGGCGCTCGCTCCCCCCTTGTGCTGTTGTAGAGCTTGTATAAAAAATAAAAATAAATGTTTAGTTTTTGAGGGCTCACATGTACGGGCGGCTCCGGATCCATTGAGGTAAAACAAGAAGCCAGGGAGCGGCAGGTCGGGCGGCGCAGGGCGGCGCCCTGCAGTTATTATAAGGCGGGCGCGCGCGCGATGATGCGATTAGACGACAGCGTCGAGCTGCGTGTAGACAGTGAACACAGCCGCCACGACCTCGAGCTGGCGCTGCATTGCCTGCATGTCCGGGATCTCGGCGACGACGGCCCTGTGCACGGACGTGTCCCAGGGCGTTTTGCCGCGCGTGTGGAACGGGTACTGCGAGTAGTCCGTGAGGATTTCGTCGACCTTGAGGAAAGCATTATCGCGCGCGTCGTAGGACGCGCTACTGTACAGGTTTTCGAGCACGTTCGCCGCGTAGGCGCTTGCTGCGAGCGCCAGCGTACGCAGCACCTTCATGGGCAGGCGCGCTGGGAAGTACTTTGTGTTCGGGAACGACGGCGAGTACGTCGACGCGTTCAGCAGCTCGAGGACGCGCGTGCGGATGTCCTGCTTTGCGCTGGGGTCCACGACAGGGTGCGTGGCCATGTCAAACAAAAAGAAGTTCTTCTTCTCGGTGCGGCAGATGCCCTTGTCGACGAGGCCCTTCGACAGGCGCTCGCGCACCTGCTTCAGCTGGTACGAGATCTTCGAGAAGTTCCATGTCTCGCCGCTGAGGCAGTCGATCCAGTTCGCGACGCTCATGGGCTCGCTGCTCTTCATGAGCTTCAGCGTCTCGTCGAGCAGGACCTCGCCCGTGAGCCCGTCATCGAGCACCTCGATCTTGCCGTCATTGAGCGGCTGGTTGCGCAGCCCGGGCTCGTAGATCATGGCGATCTTGCCCTGCAGCGCCAGCTCGATGAGAATGCACCCGCGCAGGACGTACGAGATGCTGTCGTTCCAGAACGAGAGGTAGCCCTGGCTGTCCTTCAGGCCTATGAGCACGACCTCCTCCATGAGCGTGAGCACGGGCGCGCCCTGGTTCGTTGTGCTCTGCGCCTCCTCGACGGGGTCGTACGCGACCTTGTGCTCGTACTCGTCGCCGTCGCCGGACCGCGAGCCGACCGACTGCCGCGCGTGGCTATTCGGGCCCGAGCTGCTGCCCTGGCCCGCGCTCGCGGCCCCGCCGCCGCGCCGGCGTTGTACTGCTCCGCCTGACATGCGAAATCAAGTGTTATTTATGTGCTGATCAAGACACACGTTTCCTGGCTTCGTCTGGGGCTGTCGTGTCTCATTTAAGGCCCAGCCAGGGGCAGGGCAGGGCAGGGCACCCTCCATCTTGTAACCGCCCTTGCCCTAAATCCCTCCTCCCCACCACCATGCTGCTAACGCGCGAACGCGACCTCGCGCGCCCAAACCACACGCGAAAACAAAAACCGCGCGCCATAAATTCACGCTGAGTCCGCCGCGCCGAGCATGCTCCATGGAACTGCCCGCACAGCCCTCGCCGCGAGACCATGCGTACGGCCACCCGTACGTCCCGTATGACGTGCAGCTCCAATTCATGGACGCGCTCTACCGCACGCTCACGTCGAAACGCGTTGGCATTTTCGAGAGCCCAACCGGCACGGGCAAGACGCTGAGCCTTTTGGGCCCCGCCGTGGCATGGCTGCGCGACCTGGCCCGCCGCAGCTTGCAGGCCGATTTGGACGCGCTGGATGCGTCGGCCGGCCCGAAGTGGAGCATCGACCGCGCAAAGGCGATGCGCATTGAGGCGTACGAGGACGAACGGCGCAAGCACAAAGAGCTGGTTGAGGCGGCAAAGAGAAACATGCATAAGGTGACGCCGCTTCCGGCGCCCTCGAAGCGGGCGCGGCACACCAGCGGTCAGGCGCGGCCGCCAAAGACGGGCCTCGACACCTTTGTTATTGAGGACAAGCCCAATGCCCGCGTGGCGAAGGCCCTTGCCCTGTGGGCCGACCACCGGCTGGACGACGCGTCGGCGCTGCCGAGCAGCGACGAGTCTGTAGAGTCATTGGCGCCGCTGCTGCAGTCGCCCAAAATCTTCTTTGCGTCGCGCACGCACTCGCAGCTTGCGCAAGTGGCCGACGCGCTCGCGTCGCTGCGGCTGCCGGAGCCCGTGCGGTTCGTGACGCTCGGCTCGCGCAAGCAGCTCTGCATCCACCCCGACGTCACGCGCCTCGCTAACGTGAACCAGATGAACGAGAAGTGTGCTGATCTGCAGAAGCACGCAAAGTGCGAGTTCCGCCGCAACACGCAGCCGCTGCGCAACCAGGCGCTCGGAGAGATCATGGATATTGAGGACCTGGCCAAGTTCGGCCGCGCCACACACTCGTGTCCTTACTACGCCACGCGTGAAGTGCTGCCCTACGCCGAAGTCGTGGCGCTGCCTTATCCTCTGCTCCTCGTAGACCGCAACCGTGATGCTCTGGGCCTAGACCTCAGCGACGCGGCAGTCATCATCGACGAGGCCCATAACCTTGTGGACACGGTGGCGGCGCTGAATTCCTCGCAAGTAGACGAGGTGACGACGCGGCGGTCACTCCAGGGCCTGCAGGCCTACATGGACCGCGTAGGCGCGCGGCTGTCGCCGACTAACCGGCGCAAGGTGGCGCAGGTCACGAAGCTCGTTGAGTCGGTGGCTGCGTACTTCGCCGACTTGACAAAGCCGGTCAAGCCCGGCACGCGCGTAGAAGCGAGGGACCTGTTTGCCCGGGGCAATGCCGACACGCTAGACGTGCGCGGCCTCAGCGAGTTTGTGCAGACGTCAAAGCTCGTCTACAAAGTCGATTCGTACGTGCAGTATATCGTGGAGGAGCAGCTCAGCTCGGCCGCCGCCGCAGTGTCAAACTCCGCAGTGTCAAACTCCGTATCGGCGCCGCCCTCCACGGCGGGTCTGTCTGCCGCCGTTTCGGCGAACTCGCTTGGCACGCTCATGGACTTCCTCGTGCTGGCCACGGATCCTGCGGCCGAGGGTAAGCTGTTCCTGGATATCGCGGACGCAGAGAACGTCGCCTCGCGCGTCGTCCTGCGCTACTTGCTATTGGACGCGAGCCCGCCGTTCCAAGAGGTTATGAACGACGCGCGTTGCGTCGTCCTGGCCGGCGGAACTATGGAGCCTGTCTCCGACTTCACGCAGCACCTGTTGCCATACATCAGCGAGGACGAGCGCGCCGTGCATACCTACGGCCACATAGTGCCGAAGTCGCAGCTCATGACCCTGCCCTTGTCGAAGATGCAGTTCACGTTCGCGAACCGCAGCAATCCGGCTATTGTCCACGAGCTCGGCGAATTGGTAGTTCAGATTTGTGCCAGTGCCCCGCGTGGCGTCGTCGTGTTCTTCCCCGGCTACAAGTACCTCGCGCAAGTCGTTGGAATGTGGCGCAAAGGCGGCACGCTGGCCAGAATCGAGAAGCTGAAGCGGCTGTTCTGGGAAACGAACGACGCTGCCAAGCGCGACCCCGATATCTTTGCCAAGTACTCGCGCGCAGCCACGGCCGCGAACGGCAACGGTGCTGTACTTCTAGCCGTAGTCGGAGGCAGGCTCTCCGAGGGCATCAACTTCAGCGACGACCTGGCGCGCGCCGTTGTCATGGTTGGCCTTCCCTTTCCAAATGCATTCAGCGCCGAGATGGTGGCCAAGCGCGCGTACATTGAGGCGAAGGCCCGCGGCGCGGGACGCACAGACGCAGAGGCCAAGCACGAGGCGCGGCAGTACTATGAGAACCTGGCCATGCGGGCTGTGAATCAGAGCGTCGGCCGGGCCATTCGCCACATCAAGGATTACGCAGCCATCTACCTCATCGACGAGCGCTACAAGCATGCTCACGTTCAGCAGAAGCTGTCTCGATGGGTGCGCGAAAGCATTGTTTCTGACGCGAAGCCGCTAGCCGCTGCGGCAGCCGAGTTTTTCGACAAGAATGTGCACAAGCCCGCGGGCGGGGCCGGCGCGTAACTATACTAATAATATGTACGGGACTAGCTACCACTTCTTCTCGCTGGCCGAGAAGTCGTCTACGTAAGTACCTTGCCGCTCGCGTTCCACGAGCTCATCGAACCGCTTTTGGTCCTCTTCAACGTTGCCTGTAAAGT
>JANIVK010000110.1:0-25136 GCA_030555795.1 Entelexis sorbosivorans | reverse complement strand
GGGCACAGCACTTCTGGACGGCGTGGGACTCCATGGACTCGTACGCGCGCCTGTGTGCCGGCGCGGAGCAGGCGAAGCTGCTGCAGCGCGCCGTCGTCGCGACGGGCAACTCGATCTTCGACAACAACCTGCCGAAGGACCTGCACACGTTCCGCATGGTCATTGTGCAGGAGGCACCCGAGCTCGACGTGTTTCTGAACCCGCTGTCGCTGCAGCGCCTCGGCGTGTGGATCTCCGAGGGCTGTGCCGAGATCCACACGGCCAGCATCCCCCTAATCCTGGCTCTCCTCGACGAGAAGCGCGACGTCTACCTCGTGCTCGGCATGGGCCGCTACAAGCCGCGCGGCGAATCGGCGGACGAGCGCGACGCCGTGTACAACCAGTTCGGCCGCCACTTCCAGACGACGGCCGCGGCCGTGAACGCGAAGATCCGCGTCGACGCGTTCGAGTCGGCCATCATCGACGTCGCGCGCGACGACCTGCCGCGGTTCCTCGAGGCGCTGGACACAGCGCTGCGGCCGCCGCCGCAGTGACCGTCCAAACAAAAAGTTTATTTATTGCGTACTCCATACCTAATTGCTATACACGCGCCAAAGCCCAGCTCAGCCGCCACGACCGGCGTGCGGCGCCGCGCCCTACTGCGCGCGGCCGCTCAGATCTTGCCCGCGTAGGCGTCGAGCACGTAGCTGCAGTCGGGCCCGTCGTCCGTCGTCGGCTGCGAAATGCATACGTACCCGCTGTTGTCCGGGAACACGCACTTCAATTGCGAGTCCGGGAACACGCAGGGACACTCGTGCGGCGCGCTCACGCACGCCAGCGTGTCCTCGCACAGGTACGCGTCGCAGGTGAGCTGGTTGTACGTGTTCTCCACCATGTTGTTCGCCGGACGCTGCTCGGCCTGCGCCTGCCTCTGCTGCTGCTGCTGCTGCTGGCCGTGCTGGAAGATCTGCTCGAAGAAGCTGCCAAATTGCGCGGAGCACGTCGCAGCCAGCGCTAAACACACAAGGACGTTCATGCCGAACACCAAATAAATGCACACGTAGACGCGACGACGCTCGTGAGGCTGACCCTAACATCGGACTCACGTTGACGGCCTTGGGGCACGACAGCCGCCGCCGGCTCGCCAGGGCCACCACCACAACAATCGCGCACAAAGCGCAGCGCTGCGGCGCCAGTGCATGACCTGAATGCACATGTCGGAGCCGGAGGGGCAATTAGAGAATATCAGCTGGGTTGTGCCCGCTCTGACTAGCACACGCTTCGTGACGGTGCCGTCGCCTTGCCTCTATAGTTAAGTGTCTATACGGAATTAACCAAATAAGAGTCATTAAATATTTCCCTGTGCTTAGTGCACTGTAGCCCTGTGTTCCTGTACAACAGCCTGTGTCCAGGGTGCGCGTGCAAAAACGTGAGGCGCGCGCAACGGCCATGCTAATAACATTAACGACGATACGCAGGCTGCGCAAGCACGGCGCCGCGCACATATGTTGCGCCCTTGCGATGCCGTGCGCACAAACTGCGTCGTGACGAAGCATCGAAAAGGGCGACGCAGCCATTGTTGTGTAAGACACTCTGGCACCACGCGGCGCTAGCGCAGCCCGCTATAGCACTATGGCAGGGCTCGCAGCCCAGCATTAGAGGGCATTGACAAAAAAGTGCCGCATGTCGGCTCGTCGCACGCCCTCGCTTTGGGCGCTGGGGCTGCGCATGATGTGGGCGGCGGCCGCCGCCTAGTCGCCCTTCTCGCTCATAACCGTCTTCACGGGCTCTGACTCGAGGTAAAGGCGGTGCTCGTAGATGTAGCGGATGACGGAGCTAGGCGTGAGGTACTGCACGCTCATGTTACGCCGGATGAAGAGGCGCACCTTCGTGGATGAGATGTCGTTGTAGATGAGCTGCTTGATAACAAGCACGTTGTGGCGGTGCTCGTACATGATGTCGTGCGAGAGAAGGAAGCTGCGCACGTCCGAGCCCGTGCGCTCGACGATCATGCAGCCGTAGCGGCCGAGAATGTGCCGCAGGTCGTCGTCGACCCACACGTTCGGCTCGCCCATGCTCTCGATGAGGTCGCCGCCGGCGAGCAGCATGATCTTCACGCCGCGGCGCCCGCCCTTCGCCTCTTTGCACTCAACGCCGCGCCGCCGCACGTTGACCTCGTAGTTGAAGTGGTCGAGCACGACGGCCGTGCGCTGGTACGCCGGCTGCAGGCTCTCCCACGCATCGACCATGAGCCACGAGCTCGTGCGCTCGCACGCGAGCTCGCACATGCGCACGCGGTGGTGCGCCGGCGCGAGGCCGGCCTTCTTGTAGTGGTCGCTCACGGGCGAATAGTAGCCACCGATGACCTCGAAGCGCGTTTGGTCGCTGACGGCGTCGAGCGCCATCTCGAACATGCGCAGGTGCAAGTAAGTGACGGGGCTGAACGAGCCGCAGGCAACAAGCACGAGTGGCGACTTTGTCGGGTCGCGCAGCTGCGTCGCGAGGCGGTGGTCCGGGAACTGGTAGTCCTCGAGCTTCGTCGCCTGCCGCCGCACGTCGCCAGGGACCTCCTCCAGGTCCGCAGCGTTCAGATACTCCGGCTCGTGGATCTCCGGCACGAGAAAGGTGCGGTCGCGCGTCGACGCGTTGCGCGGAATGCCCTGCGGGATGTCGTTGAACATCTCGCCCTCGGCCTCGATGTCCGACGCCACGGCCGACGCCGCGTCCGTCGGCGTTTCGAAGCCCGAGCCCATGAACCGGTGGATGGGCCCGTTGTCGGGGATCTTCGACACGCTCATGTAGCGCGCGCGCTCGCTGCTTGACTCGCTTGGCGGGACAAAGTCAGGTGCCTTGCGGGGATCCATGGGTGAAGGGGAGACTCAAACTACACTCGCGCACGCACTGGGGGTAGAGCCGCAAGTCAGGCACACGACAAGGGCACTCTGGACCAGCTGCGGATGCGGCACTCGCGAGGGATGACGAAAGGTATGACACAAACGGTTTCCCGCACCGCGGCCCAGCGTCCCAGCTTCGTAAGCCATAACGGCGATCATGATGCATGGGCGTGCATAAACCTTGCTGCGCCCTCGCGCGTCCCTGCATGCATGGCCAGGGATGAGTCGCGCGCCGGTTTTGTGGCGGCCGCGGGCGGCTCTAAGGCGTTGCTCTGGCTCAGCAGCCCTCGCATGCCCATAGCCGGGGTTCTAAACGGCCTGACGAGGCTGTTTCCTGCGCGGTGGCAAATATGCCACTTTCTCGCTACGAACTGCCGCGCTAAGTCCACCCCTAAAAACCCTAGTTCGCACGGCGCCGGGTCGGGCCCGCCACGGCCGCAGTGCGCCTGTGGACGTACGCGGCAAGAAAGCATGCCGGTGTTTCGGCTGTGCTGTGCTCAACATTGATCACGAGCAGCCCGTCTCCGTAAGCTCTACGACACGCATCGGCGGCGAGTTAACAATGATGCAGCCTTCATGCACCTGATTGGCCGCGTCCACGGCGTGCGTCGTGCAGGCATGCATGCGCGTGCATAATAGAAAGAGCCCCCGTAACGCGCCGGCACGTCGTGCGCAGCGGCGTTCCTTCTGGCCAGCGCTGCGCGGCCTGCCGGAGAGACAATTGCCGCGATCGTACATGAGAGACGCTGCACCGACAAAGTGCCTCAACAAAAAATGCAGTAATTAAAGTATGTACAAGTAGGACCGCGCCTTAAGAACAATGCAGTAGTATCGTATCGTGGAGTTGCAGTGTGTACAGCTAGTGTACAACAACTAGGCATGCGCCTCGTCCGGCAGCAGCACGCTGGCGCAGCCCGCGTGCACGCTCACGCTGTGGACAACAAACTCGCGCGGCTCCTCCACAGCAAGCTCGGCCGCGCCCACGTACTCAGCCTCGATGGCATACTTCGGCAGGTACACGCGCGCTTTACTCGCCGCCGCCCCCGCGGCGCCCCAGGCAACGTGCGAGACAACGCCGTCAAGCAGCTCGCCGGGCCTCAACTTCGGCAGCGTGTCGTAGAGCACAAGCTGGCGCTGGTACTCGCGCACGAGCTCCTGGCTAACCTGCAGCCAGGGCACCATGCGAGCGAGGTCTGCCTCAGCGAACAGCGGCGCCGCGCCTTGCAGATGCGCGCCAATCTGGCAGTGCGCAATGTAGTCCTCGAGGCGCCGTAGCGGCGACGTAAAGCGCGTCGTCACGTCGTAGCCAATACCCGTGTGTCTCTGCGGCACGACCGACACGACGGACTTCTGCACGACGGGCCGCCACGCAAAGCCGAGCCGCCCATTATGCGCATGCAGCGCCGCCTCGTAGTCGCGGCGCAGCTGCGGCGACTGCGTGAGCGTGCGCTGCGCCCGGTAGAGCAGCGGGATGTTCTGCTCCCGGCAGTACGCAGCGACAAGATGGTTCGCCATAAGCATGAACTCGCTGACAATACGGTACGCAAAGCCCTCGTCCGCGCTCGACTGCAGGTCGAAGGCACCGTTCGCCAGTCTTTGCGCTCGCAACGCCTGCGCTGCCCTATAGAAGTCGGCGAACTCATCACGCGACTCGTTCACCTGCTCGGGTGTGCGGTTCACAACGCGGCTCAGCATGAGCGGCGCCAGCTCTACGTTACTAAATTGGCCCGTGTGCAAGTCGACGTCCACAAACAGCGACAGTGCCGGCCGGCGCTCGCCGCTCACAAGACCCATCGCGCCCGTCAGCGCACGCGGCAGCATGGGAATGGCCGCGCCGTCCAGCTCGTAGACCGTCGTGGGCAGCTTTAGCAGCTGCTTAACGGCGGACGTCGCGTCCGTAAACGCGCTCGGATTCGCAATATGGACGCCGAGCCTGACTACATTGCCCGTGCTGCCGCGCTGCAGCGAGATGCCGTCATCAACCTCGAGCGCGTCGGCGCTGTCGATGCAATACACGGGCACGTCAAACTCGCGCCGCAGACGCTTGAGCTGGTCTCGCGTCTGCCTCAGTTCGGCGCCGCTGTCGCCGCCAGCGTCGCGGCGCGTGAACCAGCTATAGCGCAGCTTGTCGCGTACGCCGCCCATGCGCAGCCGCAGCAGCTCGGCCGCAGTAGCCGAGTCAATGCGCCGCGCTGCTGGATACCTTTCGCGCAGGAGCTCAATGGCGCGCGACTCACCCTCGGCGCTCGGAATGTTCTCACGCGCGTAGTCGGCAATAAAGTCGCTGGCCTCTATAGTCTTGTTTCCATAAATCACTTGCAAATTCCGGCGCTCGGTCGCTAGCGGCAGCACCGTGAGCGCGTACTTTCCCGTGTACGAAAAATCGAGCAAACACTTGTGCACCAACGTGTAATGGTCGAGACAAAGCCGCACGGCATAGAAGTCGGCCACGACGTAGGTGGACGCCGGGCTGGGACATACTTCGAGCACGAGGTCAACAAAGGACGACGTCGTCGCTTGCTGCTGCTGGCGCCGCTCGAGTGCGGAGCCGACACTCGGCAGCAGTCGCTGCGCGCGCTTCATTGCGTCATTATAGAGCCGGCGCAGTGGGCGCGCGACGAGGCGGTGCACGGCCTGGCTCACGACCTTAGACGTCGGGGCGCTCGACGAGACACTTGGCTCAACACCAAGCTCGAGCGCCATGTCTGTGGCAGAGCTGTCCGGCATAAATAGGCGGCCACTAAGCCCCTGCATGCGCGACGGACTCACGAATGACATGAGGCGCGCGTCGACCATGCTACGGAACACCTCCTTAGCCCGACCAACGGCGTCAGCTACGATATAGGGGCCATCAGGCACGTCCGGCGTGCCAATGACGACGACAGGCTCGAGGTTGAGCAGCACTACGTCGCCCAGATCCAGCGGTTTGTAGAGCTCGTCAACGCTGCACGGGCGGTCCAGATAGTTCGTGCCAATGCGCGCACCTGCGTCATCCCATTGCACTGCGCGCGCCTCCATTTCGCGCAAAATGGCGTCGTACGGCTTCGGCTCGGACGGCTCCGGCGCCGTCGTGGCGCTCACAGTAGTGCGCGGGGACTGCGTTGATGCGAGGCGCGCAAACACAGCCCTCCTTGCATAATTTAACCATTGTGCCCGCGCGACTGGGCGACAGAGCATGGCGAGCGCGGCCGAAAAGAAAAACAGCGATGTTTACGCTGCAGGTGTTGTTGGTTTTTGGTTTTGTGGTTCGAGGCCGCCCGCGTGCGGGTTACTAAAGGAAATAGGATTAAGTTCGTCAGCCGCCGCCGCAACCCTGCGCCAGGGCGTAATTTTTTCCTGCGAAGCATTTGGTCAGCATCGCGGTGGGAGACTGAGCCGGCTGGTTTCGTAATCAAACGTCCGTCGCTCGAAGTGTTGCCACCGTTTTGAATCTACCAGGCCGTGTCTTCCGCGGTCGATTAGCAGCCTAGAGACCGATTTGGAGCCTGATTCGTGCTTGAAGAAGGGACTGCCAGCACAGGGAACGCAGCAGCAAGACACCATGGCTTCCGTACAGAGCGCGCACATGAACTACGACCCTCTCTCGGCGCCGGCCGGTACGAAGCGCAAGATCGGCGAGGTTGGGGGCTCCTCCGGGCAGGTGAACGACGCCGAGGCCGAGACGCCGAGCACGCACGAGCTGGGTGCTGAGGGCGACTCCGAACCCCGCGGCGAGATGTCCGAAACGAAGCGGCGCGCACAGAACCGCGCGGCGCAGCGAGCGTTCCGCGAGCGCAAGGAGCGGCACCTGAAGGAGCTCGAGACGCGGCTCGCGCAGCTCGAGTCCGAGTCACGCAGCTGGAAGTCGACGAACATGGCGCTGCGCAGCCAGCTCAGCCTACTTGAGGAAGAATTGCAGCATTACCGGCGGCCGCAGGGTGGCGAGCCATCGAACGCGCACGCGCCTGGCCTAGATGCACAGACTGGTGGGCTTCCTGCACATATGCTGCCGCGGCAGGGCCAGGCTGCGGCCGCGCAGCAGCCGCCCTACGCTGGACAGCTCGACCGGCCACAGCGCGACGCGCGCAGCAGCTCCTCACAGAACGGCAGCAGCCCCGAGTCCATGTCCATACCGGGACTCTCGTTTGACTCGCCTGGGTCCGGCTCGTCGGCGACGCCGAACCGCGCTGACGAGTTCTGCGACAAGCTTTCACTGGCCTGCGGTACGCGCGACCGGCCTGTGCCGATTGGCGCGCCACAGATCGCAGCCGAGAGTCCGCGCTGGCAGGAGGATGCTATTCTGAACGGCCTGAACTCTGACTGGACGCGGCGCGGCAGCTGGGGTGCCGGCGGCGGCGGCGTGCCAGCGTATGGCGGCGACGCGGGCCTTGGCGGGCCAGACGCGTTCGCGCTGCCTGCGCCGAGCTTGGAAGTGGGTCCCGAGAGCGGCGCCGGCGCTGGCGGCCTCGCCTATGGTGGCGCGCCGCCAGGCAAGATGGCTGGCACAGACGACCCACTGAACCTGGACTTTGGAATCCTTGCCTCCGGGTTCGGCGGGTTTGGCGCGCCCGCCGGCAAGCCGGCCGAGCAGCAGTCCTTCAGCACTATGAGCCCATTCCCGACAAACAACGTGAGTGGGCTGCTCAACAACGACTACGGCATGTTCGATCCGCTTGAGGATATGCTCGAGTGGACGCCAACGAAAGACTCCCAGCAGGCACCGCTGCCGCCTCAGCAGCAGCAGCCGCAGCCGCCGCAGCAGCAGCCTTCACCAGCACAACACCAGCATCATACTTCACAGCAGCCAGCGCCACCACGGCACTCGCCAGGATCACAAGCAGGCGCGCCGCAGGGCGTGTCGCCGCACACGCAGCCGTCGCCGCGACACGCGGAGCCGACTTTCAAGGTCGAAGAGTCCGATATGGGCCAGATGGGCCTCGGCTACTTTGGTTCCAAAGGCTTGGGCCCGCTGGACGGTCTTGAGGAGCAGGTGCCGGCGGCGTCGCAGCGGTTCATACCGTGCTCGGACGTGTGGGACCGCATCTGCAGCCACCCGCGCTTCGGCGAGATTGATATCAACAGCATGTGCCAGGAGCTGCGCAGCCGCGCGCGGTGCTCGAACACGGGCGTCGTGCTGGACGAGGAGGATGTGAACAAGGTTCTTGGTACGATTGGATGAAGCTATATATTTTATTATTGACTAACATGCATAATATATGAGACGTCATTTACGAACAGTGTGCTCGTGGCCGTCGGCCGCCTCGCGCCGTGCGGCCCATTGTTAGCAAAGCGTATGCGCCGCGCGCGTGAAGCGTGCGCAGGCGCTAGGCGTGCATGCGCAGCACGAAGTTCACGACAACGGCGGCGAGCAGGAAGAAGCACAGCATTGTGGGCCCGAAGCGGTCATCGTAGGGCCCCGCGCCGCGCTTGCGGATGGCGGCCGCGCGCCAGTGGTAGGTTACGAGCGCGTAGGCCATGGTGGCCATTGCGACGAATGTGAACAGCGCAGCCGAGTAGCGGCCGACCTGGTCGCCGAAATTGAGCAGGCCGACGGCAAGGCCGCCGAGAATGACGGTGAAGTTCAGCCACGACAGGAACGTGCGCTCGTTCGCGAAAAAAACCTTCGGCTCGACGCGCACGGGCAGCGCAATGCGCTTGCCGTTGCCTCCTCGTAGAACCGGTCCGCTCATCAGTGCTCGCCCAAGGCTCGTCGGCGTGCGTGTAAAGTGTGCTGCGAGGCGTGGCGGCGGCCAGCACGTGGGCGATCGGCGCGGCCGCTGGGGGCCTCTGCGTGTGTGATGACAAAAAAATAGTTTTCACACGATAACGCGAGCCGCACATACGGCCGTCCACAAAAACCCGATCGCACGCAGTGGTCAGAATGGGGCCCCTCGCGCGAGTGCTTGCCCGCTCCGAGATTGCCGGCGTGCTGGCGCGCCCGTCATGGACCGTGCACGACCTCGTTGACCACGCGGCGCCGCTCATTGACCCGCCCTCGCCGGAGCGTTTGCACCGCCTGAGCCAGCTGGCCGGCCTCGACGCGCCGACGCCGGCCATGCTTGAGTCGTTCCGCAACCAGCTCAAGTTCGTCGAGACTCTGACCGACGTCGATGCGACGGGAGTCGAGCCCGTCGCGCGCCTTGTCCCGAACGTGGAGGTGCCGTCCCTGGAGGACGCGCTGCACAGTGACGCGACGGAGGCCGAGCTCGGACACTGGCGGCCAACCGACCTCGCCAGCGAGAGCAGGGGCGACTTCTACGTCGTGCGCGACACACTGCACACAGATGCCTAGCGCGCACACACTAGACCTATAGCATAAAACTAAAGCAGAACCCGGATATGTACAGCTACGACCCAACTACTAGAAGCACAAGTGCGGCAACGTTGTGGCGCGGCAGCACGCATTGCGACAGAATTCATACGACGACGACGACGCCGCCGCAGCAGCAGCAGTAGCAGGCTGGCGCGTTGAGGAGAGCCCGCCTAGAAGAGCCCGACGCGCCGCATGCGCTCGCGCCGCCGGCGGATGCGCTGCTGCACGAGCCAGCCGTAGAAGATACCCACGGCCGAGCCCGCGACGTGACCCGCGTAGTCGATGCCGGCGCCCATGAACGCGCCGCGCCGCGACACCATGGCGAACGCGTTGTAGCCCATCGTCAGGAGAAATACGTACCAGGCGCCAATGGGCAGCGGCACGAACCAGAGGGCCAGCTTCGCGTGCGGCACAAGGTACGAAAACACGCCGAGGCACGAGAACACGGCGCCGGATGCGCCGAGCGACGGCAGGAAGACGGGCCGCCGCAGCAGCGCCGGCAGCAGCATGCTGCCGAGCGAGCTCAGCACGCAGCTGTCCAAGTACGCCTCCAGAAACAGGCCGGAGCCCATCCAGTGCGCAATGGGCACGGCGAACTGCCAGAGCACAAACATGTTAATGGCGAGATGCCAGAAGTTCTGGTGGCTGAATGCCGATCCAAGCAGCTGCCACCCGCTGAAGTAGGCCGGCGTCTTCTGCAGCAGCCCGTAGCGTGCCATGAACCGGCTCGCCGGGCCGGGCATGCGCCACGCGAGAAAGCCCGCCACGTTCAGGCCGATCAGCGCCGACACCACGAGCTCGGGCTGCCGCCGCAGCGGCTCCAGAGCAGGCAGATCCATCACGCGCGGGACCACGAAGTAGTCGAACGCAATGACGCCGGCCGTGAACGCGAGCGGCACCTTCCAGTGCGACCACCACGACGGGCCGGATCCGCCGCTGCCGCCAAACCGGTTCCACCGCGGCCCCAACTCACGGTGTGTCGCAAACCTCGGGATGTTGCTCGAGAACGGCCGCACCAGCGGCTTTGTGAACAGGCCACGCAGCATAGGAGATGTCTGGTGCACGATGGATAGGCTGCTCAATTCACGAACCACTCGTCACACCCTAACCCGCGAAGCATGCGCGCCACGGACAAGAAAGGCCTTCTGCGTGGCCTCGCGACCGCTGTTGGCACGCCTCTGTGCCGCTCAATAACACGCAGTATTAGTAGTCTTGCGTGAAAGTTTACAGCGGAGGAATTGCAAAGCCTGCTTAACACGAGCGCTGAGCACAATTCTTGTCATTGTTCTGCAACGCCTTGCCCAGAGGTGCTGCCTTCTATACTGGATGTGAGTAATCCCTTAAGGAACTCCGATTTTTCGTATTGAGCGTTATACAATTAAGAGATATGAAACTCTTCCTCCCTTAGGCAAGTGCGTTTCGGGAGAGGTGCGCGTGGAGGAGATCCACGCTGAGCGCCGGCCGCCCCATCGAACACGTGGCCACGTGAGCAGACAGGCGAGACCTACAGTTGAAGGGTACGGGTATGCAGTCGATGACAGGTATTATGTGGGTCGCGCGATTCCTGCAGAGCGCGGCCGCGGGATACAACGTGAAATTCCGATGTTTTAAATCGGAGCCAAGCCTCACAATGAGCGTCGCATGAACCGGGCGTGGCTTCTTGCCGCCCTGTTATATACGGCCCCACAGTGCGCGCGCTGCCGGCGCAGCAACGTTGCGCGAGCTCGCACATCTAAGCAAAGAGTCGGCGCAGGGGCGTTTCGCCGAAGGGGCTGCTCTTTAGCCTTCTCTGGCGCCAATGCAATGCCTAGGCACGCAACTTATTCCACTTTCTTATATACTGCCTAGAATATGTTGTTGCTTGGCTGCGCGGCTGCCTTTGCCGACTAGCGGCGTGAATCATCGATGATAATAATGAGCCACTGCTCGTGGAGAGGTCTCGCGCTCAGTTTCACATGATACGGCTAATGCTACTTGCTGCCGACGCCGTTTGCGCAAGCAGACCCTCTGCACCCCGCGGCGCCTAGCGCACACTCTCGTGAGGGGCGGACCGCCCCATTGCCCGCCGCATGAGCAGTCGAAAGCGGCACAAAGACTGCGGTCGTAGCACCGGACCGGCCAGCGTCGCCGCACCTGACCACGAACCCCCAAGGCCTGTGCGCCTTAACATGTATTGCTGCGGCGACCCTTTGCCAACTGAGGCGGCACCCGTACCCATGGCTCACGTAACGCCAGCCAATCAAGCCATTGTGACAGGGTAAGGGCGCCAGGCTGCTATGCATGCGCAGACACTGACGTTGGGCGCCTTTTAAAAGCGGTGGTGATCACGAACTTCCATTTTCTCTCACCAGCACCGACGTATTGTAAACACCTGTGCACCGTTGGATCATGAGCAAGCCGATTGCATTTAAGGAGAGCGTCACCATCACCGTCCTGGGTGCCAGTGGCGACCTAGCGTCCAAGAAGACGTTCCCGGCCCTGTTCACGCTGTTTGCGGAGGGCCTGCTGCCGCCGCAGACGAAGATTTTCGGCTACGCGCGTAGTGACCTTACGGAGGAGAAGTTCCACGAGAAGGTCACGGCCCACTTCGACCTTATCGGGCCCCGCACGAAGGCGAAGGTCGAGGAGTTCAAGAAGCTGTGCACCTACGTGAAGGGCCAGTACACGGACGACGAGAGCTTCGCTGGTCTGAACAAGGCCCTGTCGGAGGCTGAGAAGGACATGAAGGAGCGCAACCGCCTGTTCTACCTGGCGCTGCCGCCGTCGCAGTTCGCAGAGGTTTGCAAGCACCTCAAGCACGAGTGCTACTTGTCCGGCGATGAGGGCCACGTGCGTGTCATCATTGAGAAGCCGTTCGGCCACGACCTCGCCAGCAGCCGCGAGCTGCAGAGCCACCTCGCGCCGCTGTTCAGCGAGGAGGAGATCTACCGTATCGACCACTACCTCGGTAAGGAGATGGTCAAGAACCTCACGATTGTGCGCTTCATGAACATGTTCATGATGGGCTGCTGGAGCAACAAGAACATCTCGAACGTGCAGATCACGTTCAAGGAGCCTTTCGGTACGGAGGGCCGCGGCGGCTACTTCGACTCCATCGGCATCATCCGTGACGTCATGCAGAACCACTTGATGCAGGTGCTGTCGCTCGTCGCCATGGAGCGCCCCGTGTCGGACGGTCCCGAGGACACGCGTGATGAGAAGGTCAAGGTTCTGCGCACGGTGCGTGCCGTCAAGGACGAGGACATTGTGCTCGGCCAGTACCAGGCCGCCGAAGTGAACGGCGAGCAGAAGCCTGGCTACAAGGACGACGAGACGATCAAGAACAAGGAGACGAAGACTCCTACGTACGCGGCCATCACCATGTACATTGACAACGAGCGTTGGGACGGCGTGCCCTTCATTCTGAAGGCCGGTAAGGCGCTCGACGAGTCGAAGGTCGAGATTCGCCTGCAGTTCCGCTCCGTGCCGGGCTCTGCGTCGCAGGGCGTGGCCAACAACGAGCTTGTGTTCCGCGTGCAGCCGAGCGAGGCTATCTACCTGAAGATGAACACGAAGTTCCCCGGTCTCAAGTCGGAGGCCGTCGTTACAGACCTCGATCTGTCGTACCGCCGCCGCTTCAGCAACATCCAGATCCCGCAGGCGTACGAGTCGCTCATTCTCGACTGTCTCAATGGCGACCACTCGAACTTCGTGCGTGACGATGAGCTGGACGAGGCGTGGCAGATCTTCACGCCCCTCCTCAAGAGCATTGACGAGGGCAAGGTCTCCATGGAGCCCTACGCGTATGGCTCGCGCGGCCCGAAGAAGGCCGAGGAGCTTGTGAAGGCGAAGGGCTACGTGCGCTCGAAGTCTGACGAGAAGTACACCTGGCCCACCACGACTGACCACTCAAAGATCTAGGCAATTTCTATGCAGGCATATTATAGCGCTATGTTTAAAGATGCGTAACCAGTTTCTATCTCCAGTATTAGTAGCCGGAAAAGCATAAACAGGTTATCAAAATATCTATGTGGAAGCGAGTTTGCATGAAAGAAATAACCTAATGCCGTCACGATAAGCCTCGTCACTCGCCTACCGAAGTCACGCTTAGGCGTTGGTCAAGAATAGGCGCCGAAGCGTCGATCACTCATCAGACAGATAGGCGGGCTTGCCCAGTACAGCCCGCCTCTACTCGGGCGTGCGCCCAGTAAGAATAGTCATCCTGCTCGCTTTTTGAGACTAGTGCGGGTGAAGTGCTTTCGCATGTGGCACGACGCACAGAGTCGCAGCACCTTGGGTTCGCTGATTCTGCAGCCGTGAGTCGTTATGCACAGCTAGCGCATGGCGCGTTCGGCGCCGAACCCTCGTACATTGAATACGCGTATAACCTTACCCATAAGCGATCAGTCTGTGCCGCACACGCCGTTAACCCTGGCCCATGGCTAAAAAAAAGTGACGGTTTTATAGATCTTTGGTAGCCTTTCACACCTCCTTCTTTGCGCGTAATGCAAGTACTAGCGCTCGCTTTCGGCACACTAGCGGTGTGCTCTCCTGTCAATAGTGAGTCTGGGTCTTTGAGCCTGAAGCAGAAAGCCCATAGCTCGAACCCGGACGCAGACTTGAGCACCACCCTTCCTCCCCCTTACTCTGTCGGAATACCTGAGCCTAACAACCCGGGTACGTACGGTGACTATGGGCCCTATCGTAATGGATGGAACGGCCAGTACTACCCGTACGCCTCGTACGGATATGGCGATCTTCTAGATCTTGGCTTGGACGTGGCGCCATACTATCTGGCGGGGCCATACGGGTTTTATGGGCCATACGGCAGCGGCCCAAATGTAACGGTACCCCAGCTGTACGTTAACGGAAGCGAGGCGAATAACGGTACAAGCGTGAATGGCACTTTGTTCTACGTGGAGTTTGCAGACGGGCAATATACGCTTTACGAAGTCCGCGGCAGTTACTTTAACGGGATCGTATTTGAGGATACTGAGAGTGGCACGCTTGAGAATCCCGTGTTCCGCGTGGCTTTCAATGGTACATTCAAGGACCCTCTGTCCGAGGCGCGCAAGACGGTTATCAACCCCAACCTAACAGCCAACGGCTCAGTCCTGCACGCGAGTAACCACAGCCTCGTGCAAGGAAATGCCGCTCAGAGCAGCACGACGAAGAGCAGCTCGTCTAAGAGTGCCGCGAGCACGCCTGACTGGAAATGGGCGCCAATTGCGTTTGGGTTTGCCGCTATGATGCTGTGAACAGTGGGCCTTATCGCGGAGTGCTTACGAGTCCTCGCGAGCGTGTCATAGACAGTATCACTTCAGTGTCGTGCTGGCTGTTCCTGGCATCGTATACTTTAAATGCGTCCTAAACCCAAACAGGTTGAAATGAGTTTGCATGGCGCCCAGAAATAAGTCGCCACGTTGCAATTGCGCGCTCCAGCAGAGAGTGGCTCTGCGTCGGTTTTATGATACACTGATAGAGCTATCTCGTGTTGTGCCCCTGCGCACCTGAGTACCGGCACGGTACTCACGATTACTCTCGCACGTCCGGGGTTAGGGGACGCTTGTCGGCGCATGTAGCGCGGGTAGGGGCAAAAAATGAGTACCGTAGCGTTACCGCCTCGCGATGCATGTATTACCGTCCACGTATACTTTGAACTCATCCCTGAACCTCGCGCCCTTATTGCGACCAACCGATTTTGCCTTTGGGTTGCTCAGTTCCTTCACGTTTTTGCAATGGATACAGACGCTGCACATACGCCGCAAACCCGCTGCTATCTCGTGCCGCCTACAAAGCGAGGCTCTGTTGTTTTCAATCCCCTTAGCACCATATGCCATGGCTATGTTGATGCGTCGTTTGACCCCATGAACGTGGTGGCAAGCATGAGCGTCGTTGAAGCCACGCGTGAAACGAAATGCACTGCTTCCATGAACGACGTCTGCACGGAGCACATTGTCGCAGCAAGCGTTAGCACGCACATCGTTCCGACCTTCGATAAGGGTCAATGTGAGGAGGAGTGCCTTCAGCCTTTGCGTAGCGCTACACTTGCCCAGCCCGAGGCTGACGTCAACGGGTTCCCCGCCGCTCCCTGTGCATCGAAAGCAGCTTGGCGGCGCAACTCAGCCGTTTTTGTCGGAGCTCTCATCCTTCTGGTTGGAACTGGGTTGACCTTGCGCAACCTCCTCGTGGGTCTCAGTGTTCACGACCCAGATGCTCGTATCTTGATACTCGCCGGCTTTGCTCTTCGCTATGTGCTGCTTCTAGTCTTCATGTATGGTCTCTTTTGTGCAGCGCTGAAGCTGGCGTCGTCTGGGTCCAGAATGAAGCCCGTAATTGAAACCGTCAGCGAGAAGCAGTACGCCATGCTGGCCTGAGCTCCATATGATATATATAATAGTACTCACATCTTAGGTTCTATCTGAATCCGGGATAGATTACGTCGGCCACTAGTGGTTTGCAGAGCCATATCTAAATCAGACATGGACACGAAGCGTGTTGGTTTTAGTGCGTCGGCGCTTTGCGGTTCAGAGTACTTGCTCGCCAACAAGCTTCATGAGCACGCCCTAACTTTAGTTGCCTAGGGGCTCTGTAGATCCTGATATATTCCCTAACTTTGGCTCGCAGTGCCAGAAAGCATTGACCACTCTCGGCCGCCACTCTCTTAGTACCATGAAGAAAACCTCTTCAGCCCTGGAAAATTCAGTCTTGGGTCAAGGACATCTATTATAAATTCGGTGCTCTCTACTAATTTAACTACTTGTCTGGCGGGACGCCTTTCAGTGCATGTTCAGGTTCGAGGCGCCCATGATGCCCTTCAAAGCAATTTAAGTCCCGGAAGAATGTCGTAAAACAAAAACATAAAGAAAATACTATTAACGCCTATTGCCAATATACATGATTCGATATCCGTACAGTCACTCTACAGCTCCAAGTCGTTCCTCGAGTGGATTTGAGTGACCGTCTTCTCCTTCTTGTCGTCGTGTTCATACAGGCCGGCCGAGTCAATGGAGGCGCTGCTCGTCTCGTGGATTGCCATGACGTCCTCGCCGAGCTCACCAGTGAACCCATGGGCTCTGAGGTATGCCACGAATCGGTCATCTTCTCCAGCGAGGTCGTCCTCGCGCAGGTCCGGGATGAAGAACCAAGTGATTGTCATGCCCACGAGGCCAATGATCGCAGCAATGATGAACGTCCAGCGGTCACCGAGGTTGTTTTCGATAGGCCTGAAGACTTGAGTGCCGACGGCAGCGCCAGCCTTGCCGAACGCGGCAGACAGGCCGTAGAGCGTGCCTCGCACGCTTGTGGCGTACGCCTCGCTTGAGACGAGGCCCATCATGTTACCCGGGCCCAAGTTTCCGAAGCTGTTGAAGATGCCGTAGAACACGACGAACAGGGCCAGGATGTTCTTGATTGGGTTGAATGCACAACCAATAACGAGGCCAAACACAAGGTACCCCGTGAAACCAATCATCATCGTGTACCGGCGCCCAATGCGGTCGCACAGGAACGCGCCGATGATGACACCCGGGATGGCAATGACGCCGAGCAAGAGTTGCCACTCTGCCGACCGCTTTGTGTCGTGGCCCTTGATGAGGGACTTGAGAATGAGGCCTGAAAAGATCCCGTTCGGGAAGGTGATGAAGTCGTACATGAACCAAGCGCCGCAGGTACCGATGAGGCGCTTCCAGTAGAAGCGCAGGACGAGCAGCCAGGGCACGCGCCAGTTCATGAAGCGCGTCTTCTCGAACATCTCCGACTTCATTGTGAACCACCGGAAAATAAAGATCATCACCGGCCACACGCAGCCAATGCCGAAGCAGACGCGCCAAACGGTGCTGAGATGCTTTGAGCCGCCGGCCGCCTCCCACACGATGAGGAACACAATGAGACAGAACGGGCCGCCCATGGCGAGCGGCAGGTTTGTGGCCAGCACAAAGGCGCGGCCGCGCCGCTTGACGCTCTTGTTGGCCGACTCAGCCACCGTCGCACTTGACGTTGGGTACTCGCCGCCCGAGCCGAATCCAATGACGCCGCGCATGACGATGATCATCCAAAACATGCCGGTTGTCGTCTTTCCGTGTGCGGCTGTAGCGAGAATGCCGCCAATGACCATGCACAGCGTCGTGAACACCATAGCCTTTTTGCGGCCGAAGAAGTCGCAGGTCAGGCCCACGACGAGCATGCCGATGACCTCGCCTACAAGCAGCGCGTTCGACACGCGCGTCGACATTGTCGATGTGTACACCTTCGGGTACTCCTGCGTGAAGACGAGGTTTGTTGCCGTCATGAGCGAGTTGAAGTAGCCGTCGCATGTGAGCGCCGCACCACCGCATATGATACCGATGCGCGCGCGCCACGAGCGGTCGAGCGAGCGCGGCTTGCGGACCTCGCCCGTCTCCGGGTTCTGCGCCACGTTATGAAGAAACCTCATGCGAAAATAAGGTTGTGTGCGGGGCCTGCAATTTGGGCCGATCCCGCGCGGGTTATATTTGAGAGGGGTCGCGAAACCCTACACCGGGCCCTAACGCGTATGCATGAAACCATGTTGATTACGCCGCGAATCTCCCAATCATGCCAAGCACGCGCGCCATGTGTTCTGGCAGGGCGCCCCACGTGGGGACGAGCCGCGCGAGAAGTGAAATTTGGAAAGACGAGAAGAAAAAAATTAAGATAAAAATTAGGGCTGCGATCCACGGCTCGCGATGTGCACTCGCAGCGTGGCCGTGTCGCGGAGGTTTGGACGCAGGCCGCAGGGCGCACACGCAAAAGATGTGCACGCAGCTGCCGAGCTACCTACCTAATGGGGGGACTGCACGGCACGCATATGTGGGCCAGCCGGCTGCCGAACAATAGTCAGAGTCAGAGCCTTGTGTTAGGTTACCGCTAGCGCAGCTGCAACAACGTGTGATGGCGAACGTGTCGCCACGTGGGGGGAGGGCCGAAGCGGCCCCTTGCCCACGCACCTTCAGGAACGGCCGGCCTCGTACCCCACGCCTCGGCCCCCGCGACACAGTCAGCACACGTCGTAGGTGCAGGCGCTCATGCTGAGTTCGGGCGACACAATTGATCTGGCGCGGCTGCGATAAGCGCTTATCAAAGCCGGCAACGAGGGCCTGGCGTTATCTGGCGCACGACGAGTATTAGCGCCGCATAAGCCGGATTCCATGTTTGGCTGGCCATTGCGCGAGGCGCACTTCGATTTCGACGAGGGCGTTGTGAATCTGAACCATGGGTCGTACGGATGCACGCCGCGCGACGTGCTTGACGCGCGGTTCGAGCACATGAAGCAGGAAACGAGCTTTCCAGACAAGTTCTACCGGCTCGACCATGCGCGCGTGACCGACACGGCGCGCGAAGTGTTTGCGGAGGTGCTGGACGCCGATGTGGAGGACATTGTGTGCGTAGTGAACGCGACGGCCGGGATCAATGCCGTGCTGCGCAGCCTGTTCCCGGCCGGCCGCGCGCCGCCGCGCATCCTCACGTTCAGCACGATCTACAACGCCTGCGACAACACGCTGAAGATGCTGCAGGAGAAATTCGGCTGGCTCGTCTACACGGTGCACCTGCGCATGCCGCTGCTGCGCTCCATCGACGACATCAGCCGCGCCCTCGCGCGCGCGCTCGACGCCAGCCCCGAGCCGTACGACCTCGTCATGTTCGACACCGTCTCGAGCATGCCCTCCGTGCGCTTCCCCTGGGAGGACATGGTGCGCATCTGCCGCGAGCACGGCGCGCTGTCGCTTGTCGACGGCGCGCACGGCATCGGCCTCATGCCCATCCGCCTGCGCGAGGCGCGGCCAGACTTCTTTGTCACGAACGCACACAAGTGGTTCCTGGCGCCGCACTCCGTCGCCGCGCTGTACGTGGACCGCAAGCACCACCGCGATATCAACAGCCTGCCCGTGTCGGCCGTGTACATTCCGCACGACGCGGAGCTCAGCCGTGCCGAGGACAAGAGCGCGCTCGCGCGCACGTTTGACTACGTCGGCACGAGCGACCGTTCGGCCGTGGCAAGCGTCGCTGATGCGGCGCAGTTCCGCGCGCGCGTCTGCGGCGGCGAGGAGGCCATCATCGTGTACCAGAACTTCCTCAGCCAGAGCGCAAGCACGTACCTGCGCTGGCGCTTCCAAACGACCGAGGTCGCCGACTTCGGCAAGGAGTACCGCACGGCCATGTTCACGCTCAAGTTCCCCTTCCAGCCGGCGTGGAGCGAGCTCGCCGAGTTCGTCCTGTTCGGCAACACGTACATGATGACGGAGTGCAAGACGATCATGCCGCTCAGCGTGTACGACAACGTCGTCTATGTGCGCTTCAGCGCCGCGCCGTACCTCGACATGAACGACTTCGTGCACGCGGGCGATGTCATTGCGCGCACGATCGACGCGTGGCACCACCGCGCGCCGCCGGCGCCCGAGCCGCCCGCTCTTACGTAGCCGCGTAGAAGCGTTCGCCGCACAGGTTCGCGGCGGTGCTGAGTATCCCCAATTAAGCTTTGATCCAGTCGAATATTTATCAATCTATGTGACGTTCGTTTCCTGCCGCCGTGTTCTTGTGGTTCCGCGCAAGTTCTGCGTGTCAAGAGACGCGAATCGCGACCTAACCTTCACCGGCTACCTTGAACGCTTCACAACAACCGGCCAGTATGACTCGGTCAAAAACAGAACGTTCACTACTGCCAGCGCGAAGCAGGCGGCAGCACAAAGTCCATATTGCTGCTGCCAACCGGCAAAACTCGCCGAACTCGGAAGCAGCCAAAACGGAAGCACAAGATTGCAAATGCTGCACACAATTAAGTATGCCATCATGGGGGTGGCGCTCTCTCTGGACCAAATGTCGCTTATAGCGCCGCTGTAGGTGAGCCATAGTGGAGGGAACCCGCAGGGAAAGGCCAAGTCCGAAGGCGCCAGAGAGATGGCGTTAGGGTAAATTGCGAGGATGGCGTTCACAGAGCCGAGTATCAACAGCATCACGCACAAAAGCGCCTTGTGCCCGAATTTTTCGCCAAGGTACGAGGCTAGAACCGTGCTCAGGCCAGCGATGAGTGCCAGAGCTATGTACGAGGACCACATCTCTTTGGCGTATCTCTTTATGTCTGTAATGAGCACGGGAGGCTTGGACGTGTGCTCTACCCCGCTGCGAGTCCCTAATACCTGCAGACTGTAGCAGGCTGTGAAAGTGGTGAGTTCTAAAACCGCCGAGTGCGCAAGCTTTTTGCACGTGCTCCAGTTTAGCGAGCACCGCGCATCCCCCTTGCCGAGTTGTCGAAGATTCTTTACACTCTCCGGCATCAGCGGTCCTCCGATGATCAGGCAGGTGAAGGAGGTTTGGCTCTCGTGCAGCAGCGCCGCCCGAGTGTTAGGGCAGGGGTTTATGTGTTCATCTTGCGCGGACAAGGCTCGTGTCAGTAGCACATGCAGAATACGCTGAGTGCGATAAAATCTATCATACCGAAGATACTACTCAGGTTCGTCAACTCAGCTTTTTTGCGTCTATCTTGTATTGAGCGCTAGCAGCGCGTAGCGACGGGTTGGGCCATTGGGAGGAGGTTGGCCAGGCGAGACATGATACAGCGTCAAGCCCATAAGCACAGAAGCTATATCAACACATTGATAAGTCATGCCGTGCTAGGTACGTCCCGCTGGGCCGAAGCTAGCTCACTCAGGAGGTTCGTGAGTAAGTAGCTCGGGCTGGTTCGGCACACGTCTTGTGGGGCCGGTAAGACGAATGCGGGTAGGCGCACTGCTTACGCCTGCGCAGGTCTGCTGGATTCTGCAAGTGGCTTGCTCTGTATTCCGCGGCGGTTTGACTAGAGGCTCGTTCGAATGTGGGCGACTTCGCTTTACGGTACTACTGTGTAAGGGCTAGGGTATTCGACTGCCGACATTTAGTGTCTAAAAAGGGAAGTCTAGAGTTCAAGAGCCCCGTTTGACAGGCCTCCCCATAGCCTGATACTCTGTGGTACTCTACACGGATTTATATATTCAGTGCTTGTCTGTTTGTGTTTAGTCCGCGAGCCCACGCAGCCAAAGTAGATCGGCACACCATTACTGTGCAGTGCGCGCCGCCTCAGCGCACTTCTTCTACCCATTTCAGTGCATAGCATAAGATGCATCCCCACTGTGGTCCCAACACTCCATTGAGCTAGCTAAGTTTTTGACCCCCGGCGTGGATCGCTCAACGCAGCATGACGTCGCTTAGCACGCGGCCGCCCAGAAAGAGAAGGGCGACGCGATATACAAAATGCCTCGAATCCGTTCCCCATCCGAGCTGTTCGAGGGATGTCCTAGGAGAATAAAAAAAGCCGGACCGCAGGGAAAGTGATGCGGATAGCCCAGGCCTGCACCCTGGGCTTTTTTTGCGAGATAGCGTCTAGGGCAGGGCAGCGACACGCACTGGCACTGCAGACGCACGCAGCCGTGATTTAGTATAGGATAATACGCTGCCACGCAGTGAATATAAAGCGCACACAAGGCACGAAGTGCCACGTATTGCTCATTGAGCACCACGCTCACACCTTATGCTCACGTGTGTGGTGCGTAGCCCGTCTCTTGCGCACTGTGTCGGGGGCTTTCAGCCCGCGCGCCGCTGATTGTGCCCTGGCACACAGTTTAGCGAATTGCTAGACGTAAATCTGTGTATCTACGGTACGCCCGAATGTCGTGACGCTGTCGCGAGTGGAGGCATGCCACACGCCCATGCGCAGGGCGTCCGGTCAGCACTATATTTTTTTGTTGTGTTTTTTAAATAGCTAGGCAGTTTAGTGAATGCGCATTTGCGCGTTTTGCGGCGTCCCGCGCGCTCATGCACGGCCCCCAGCGCATGCGGCGCGCCTCATTAGCGGATATATGCCGGCCGGCGACGTTCGCTTACGAGACCATGAAATTCCGGCACGGCGTGCGAACCGCCGCCAAGGCGTTCGGGGCCGCGGCGCTGGGCTACGGCGCATACACGGCGAGCGTGCAAGTCGTGGCGCAGCGGGAGATTAGCCGGCGCGAGCAGCTGGCCGACGTGACGCAGCGCTACGCGCCGATCAAGGTGCTTGGCCGCTACGTGAACCCGTTCCCCGAATACCGCCACCAGACGCTGTTCGAGTTCGGGTTCCGGCGCATTTCGGAGCTGTTTGCCGTGCACCCGCCCGGCAACGTGCCTGTCGACCCGGCGCTGCTTGCGGCGGCGCTGCCGCTGCACACGCCGGCGTGGCAGAGCGGCGCCGGCGCGCAGCTCGCGCTGACGTGGATTGGGCAGAGCTGCGCCGTTGCGCAGCTGCCCGGCGGCGTGACGGTGCTCACGGACCCGATGTTCTCGGACTACGTCGTGTCGCCGCGCGTCGGCCCGCAGCGGCTCGTGCCGCCGCCGTGCACGCCCGCGCAGGTGCCGAAGCCGCACGTCGTGCTTGTGTCGCACGACCACCAGGACCACCTTGATCTGGCTGCGGCGCCGCACTTCAGCGACGCGGGCACGACGTGGGTTGTGCCGGACGGCGTGGCGAAGCACCTGCCTGCGCGCGCGCGCTGCATTGAGATGTCGTGGTGGGAGCGCATTCCCATGCCGAACGTGGACCCGCGGCTCGGCTACGAGATTGCGTGCACGCCGGCGATGCACTGGTCGGGCCGGCGGCTCTACGACTCGAACACGTCGCTGTGGTGCTCGTTCCTCGTGCTGCGGCACGGGAAGCCGCTGTTTTTCCACGGCGGCGACACGGGCTACTGCGCGAGCATGTTCGACGCGATTGCGCAGACGTACGGCGCGGGCTGCGCCGTGGCGATGATTCCCTGCGGCGCGTACCACCCGCGCTGGCACCTCAAGTCGCAGCACATGTCGCCGGCCGAGTCCGTGGCCACGGCGCAGCGCCTCGGCGCGAAGAGCCTAGTTGGCGTGCACTGGGGCACGTTCATCATGAGCGAGGAGCCGTTCAACGAGCCGCCGCGCAAGCTGCTCGAGGACGCGGCCGCGGCCGGCGGCGTGGCGCGCGTTGTCGCGCCGCAGTTCGGCCGCACGCTGCTGTTCGATGTGTAAATAGTTATTATAGAAGCGAGCGGGCGCCGGCGCACGCGCGGCTGTTCTTGCGCGGCCGTTTATTCACGCCCCGTCGTGTAAAGCAAGTCGGGAGCGGCAGGTCAGGCCGTGAACGATAAATCGTGTACAGTAAGTTGTGTACGGTAGAGCGTAAATGTAAAAGTACTGCATGCGGCCGCGCGCGCGTCTACTGCGCAGCCCAGACGCGGCGCGGCGCGCCACCGCGGCACGCCGCCGCGGCACCAGCGCCGCCGCTCAAGCACACAAAGTGAACTAACTACTCGTATAAACATTAGCGCGCCGCGTCGGCGCGCTCGATCTGGTCGCGCGCGAATGGTGGCACGAGCTTGTCCTCTAGGTCGGCGCGGGCCTCGAGCTCCTGTGCCGTGAAGTTGAACAGCGGCGGCAGCTTGCGGTTCGGCTCGTCCGGGTGCCGCCAGTCTGGCAAGGTCGTTTCTGGGTTGCGCAGTTCGTCAAAATAAGGGTGCGTGAGCACGTCGATGGCGGCCGGCCGCCGCTCGGGCGAGTACTCGAGCATCGAGCGCATGAGGTCGATCGCGTCGGGCGTGGCCCGGCGGAAGACGCGGTTCAGCGGGTGGGGCCGGATCTGCGGGAAGCGGTGGTCCGAGTTGTGCTGCGGATTCATGGCGCGGATCTGCTCGCGCGTGGGCGTGCCGAGCACCTTGATGATCTCGACGAGCTGGTCGATGCCGTTGCCGCCTGGGAACAGCGGCGACCCGAGTATGAGCTCGGCCATCACGCACACGCCGCTCCACACATCGATTTTTGTCGTGTAGTTCACAGCGCCGAAGATGAGCTCCGGAGCGCGGTAGTAGCGCGAGCATATGTACGCGACGTTCGGCTCGCCCGCGACAAGGGCCTTCGCGCTGCCAAAATCGCACAGCTTGAGCACGCCTGTGCGCGGGTCGCACAGCAGGTTGCTGGGCTTGATGTCTCGGTGGCAGATGCCGAGCGAGTGGATATACGACAGGGACCTAAACAGCTGGTACGTGAACAGCTTGACGACGAGGTTCGGCATGGGCGTGCGCGCGCGCGTGAACCAGCGCGACTCGCCGTCGACGGTGCCCGGCATGTACTCGAGCACGAGGTTCAGGTACACGTCCTCGTTCTCCGTGGACATGAAGTATGCATGCAGATTCACAATGTTGACGTGGCGCACCTTGCGCATAATCTCGAGCTCGCGGTTCTTGAAGCGCCGGTCCTGCAGCACGCGCTTGATGGCGAACTCCTCGCCGCTGGGCACGAGGCGCGCCTGGAACACGAGCCCAAACGAGCCGTGGCCCACAATCTGCTGCTGCGTGTAGCAGAGCTCCATGTACTCGTCGTTGTCGCCGCGCCGGACGCGCTGCCGCACTTCTGACATTCTGAGTGTATTGTCGGCAATCGCGCGCTAGCAACTGGTTAGGGAATTGTTGTGTTCCGCCGGCCTGGCAAAGGTGGGGGGGCTGAGGGTAGCAGTGCAGCTTAGTACTGCGTTGCTTAGCTTAGCTGAGCTGGGTTCCCGGCTGGGACCATAACGTGGGGCGGCGAACTCGACGAGTGACGATAGCGGGGCACGGGTTCCGCGGGCGCACAACGTCACTGCCTGCAGCTGGCCGCCGCGGGTGCGTCAGCCACGCTCGACTGACAGCGCACATCCCGCCCGGGCCGGCCGCGAGCCCGCCGCAGGCCCTGCGTGGGCCCTGAATACCCCCGCGGCTATGCGCACGCTCCGGCTCGGCGCGCACGTACGCGCCAATTGGCGCGGCGGCCCCACCACGGACGCAAGCGGGCGTGACTGCGATAGTCAGCATCGCGCGGAACCCACGACGCGCTTGCTTGCGCTTAATCCCCGCACTCACGGGATACCCGTAGACGTTAACGTGGGGTCCGGCGGCGCCAGCGCGCGGCTAGTCAGCGCATGCGCGCCGGCCGCGCCCGCCGCGCCCACCACGATGCCCGCTTTTCTGCGG
>JANIVK010000010.1:0-127487 GCA_030555795.1 Entelexis sorbosivorans | reverse complement strand
CAATCTTTTGAAAGCTCAGACTGACGCCTTGTTTTCATACGGACCTTGCAGACAACTGCGCCCGAAGTGCCGCCCGTGAGTACGAATCACGACAAAGATCGCGATATTTTGCTCAATCTGCTGAAGCAGGGCACGCCTGAGCCGGCGGAGCCAGCGCCGGGCGCAGCCCCGACGGGCGACGTATCTGCCAACAAGACGCAAGCCGAAGTTGCCGGAACGCGGGAGATTCTGTCGCTGCTGCAGCATGAAATGGCCACCGAGAAGACGGTCACTGCGCCGCCCACCATCCAGCCGCCGCAGAGCCAGGCGGACGCATCGGCGCGGCCAGTCGAAGCGCCAGCGCTGCCGCCCATGGGCTTGCTCGAGTCACTCGTGCATTCGCGCAAGGCGAATCCCGTGCGCAAGGCGGCTGTGCCGAACCCGAACGAGCACCGCTCGACTGCGCCGACAAAGAACTCGCTGCTGAATTTGCTGAACAAGCCGAAGCAGGCCGAGTCAGCTAAGCTCATGGCGCTGCTCAAGCCCGTAAAGCCGCCCCAGCCCGCGCCGCGCCGCTCAGCGCTAATGAGCTTGCTGGACTCATCCTCATCGGGTGGGACGGCGGACGATGCGAAAAGCTCTGAGTCTATAATACCGTCTTCGCAGAAGCCGCATCCTTCACAGTCGTCGTCGTCGCAGTCTCCACAGCCGTCGCAGCCTTCATCGCCGTCGCAGGCGTTACCCAACCCCCTAAGCCCTAGTGCTCATAATCCGCCCCTGCCGTCGACGGTCGCCAAACCGCCACCACAGCGGCCGCCGAGCTCGCTGCTCGGGCTTCTGAATCCGGACCACGCCTCAAACTCTGACGCAAAACCTAGCACACCTATTGACGCGACGGGGCCGCCTGCTGCGGCGCCGCCCGCTCCCGCGATCGACGTACAAACGGCGTCATGCAATCGGGCGTCAGCCTCGGGCGCAGAGCCCCAACCCATATCTACAGTGTCATCAGCGCCCGAGCGAGCTGCAGACGCACCGTCGCTGCAGCAAGATCCTAAGCGATCAGGCGGTACCAGCCTCGGGAAAACGGCCAAACCGGCGTCGCGCGCGCCCAGAAATGCACTACTAGGCCTACTGAGTACGGAAAAGCCTACGGATGCCGTGCTCACCGCGCCCGCCACGCCCGCCGCGCCCGCCGCGCCGAGCCGCAAGGCGGCGGAGCCCGCGAGCCAGGCCGGCGACAGTGTGACATCAAGGCCACAGCCATCGCCATCACCAGCGCCCGTGCCAGCAGCTGTCGAGCCGCCCCAGAGTTCTGACAGCTCTGCAACCCGGAGCCGGCCCAAGCATGACGCAGCTGATTTATCAGCGCTCTCCTTAAACGCAAAACCCAGCGTGACAGGGCTACAGAACCCTGGCGACGCAGCGCCGGACGCCAGGCGCTCTAAGGACACGACTGCTACGAACTCTGCTAGCTCTGTTGGCGCCGCGGCGGGCTCGCCGCATAACCCGCTTCTCAAACTGCTTGAGCCGTCGTCCGCGCCGCCTGCAGTTGCAGTACCGCGTGCGCCGGCGTCGCGCGCATCGCCTGACCCGCCCTCGGCGGCCAAGTCTAGATCGAATGCGGAGTCACAGGCCTTGATGTCATTACTAGCCAAGGGATCTCCGTCAGCCGCGCATGCTCAGCCAGCTGCGCTGGCTCCGGGCCCGCAAATCGGGTCCCGAGTGGAAGATACTGGCGCTGCGGTGCCAGCGCAGACCCCCGTGACCCCTGACGAGAATGCGGAGTCGAGATCGTCCGCGGCCGCGCTGCCGGATGCGCCCGTCCACTTACTGAAACTTCTTAGCCAGCACTAGTTACGTCACGTAGAATTAAGCTTAAGGGGCCGCCCCGCCATGCCGCAGAGCCGTCATCGGGCGAGTGCGACAATTGCCGAAATGTCTTAGCTCCTCCCGCTAGCGCATGGGTGGTGCATTGTCACGGGTCGAGGGATCTGCTGCTGCTGCATTCGCATGCGGTACCTGACTGACGGAAGGAGCGAAAAGCCGCCCATGTGACTTGCGCCGAAACGAGGACGCCTCTGCCCACCTTTATTTCGGGGTCCGCGGCCGCCTGACGTCCGCAAAAACTGGGCAGCGGCCCGCCACGCAGTGAGACATTGGCGCCTATGAGACCAGGGGCGAGCCCAGCCTAACGTCCCAAACGCCCGTTTCCATTGTTCATTTTCCGGATGCTTGGCCGCGCGGAAATGCCGCAATGGCGGGGCATGGCTGTCTGCGCTGACCTGTCAAGTGCCAACGCCTAGGGCACGGGTCCCCCCACGATACGCCCTACCGGCCTTTATCACCTCATGCGTGCGTCACAGCGTTTCTAGGCCAGCCGTGCCAGCCTGCTGCCACTGCGATCGTGTGCGCTATCTTCGGAGGCCAAGCTTCCCGTCCCCGCTTTTAAATTAGGTTCGTTCCGACAACTGATGCAGGCCCCGCATCGATGCATGTGATTCGTATGCGAGTGCTACGTAGCCCGAGTGATGACAGCCCGCAGTCCAGATAGTCATGATAACTTCGTCGTAAAACGTCGTTTAGAATGCCCTCCGTTCATGGAGGTCCCCAGCATCTCGGGAGGGATAGCCGGCACGGCCCATTCTCCTGCAGGACTCGTGATTATTCACGCCGCCCTACCTTGCACCTGGCAAGCCCACAGCGGAAAAACCGGGCACGTGATGGCGTTAACTTAACCGGAGTGTCAGGATCGCTGATGCATATGTATGCACGAAGTGACGCATCTCTGAACGCTTGCCAACAAACACGCATCGAACACTTATACATAGCCAAGGCTCCAAGCATATTCATGTTTAAAAGTGAAACATCTGTTTTCCCCCCAAATCTTGCTTCGACCCAGTGCAAGCCAAGAAGCTAACGCCCATATACTATAGAGTTCTTTCTTTTTTTTATAGCAGCTATAAACCGGCCACCTAGAGTGGGCCGACAATAATGCAAGTGGCTAATCGCGGGTAGTGCCCCCTCTGCTCCATGTGCCCCTTAATCGGGCTAATCTGGAATCCGGCCACTAGGCGCCCAGCGGCGGTTAATTAGAAAAGCCCGGAACACTAATTAAAGCCGCTAGTGCAGGTTGCATGCAATGGCTGTGAACGATCATGTGATTGCTACATAGGGCAAGGCCATCATGCATGAAGGTCGCTCCTGCTAACCCTGAGGGAAATTTCGCAGCGACGGTTCTCCTGGTTTCTGGCTCTTGCGGGGAAATCTGTAAAACGTGTTCTTAAAGCCCGGCGTTTAAGAACAACGCCGCTTATGTATCTTCGGCCTACGTCCGTCCATCCCGTGTCATTCATGGTAAACTGCGGCTGGGCCTTTACAAGTTGGCAGGGATTTTTGCTTACGGCACAAGGCGTGGAGGCGGGTACCTAACCGCTAAGCGGCATTTCTATGCACGCAGGGCCAACATGTCATTAAGGACTCGATCTGGCTGACGACCGACACTGCATACGGCGACGGGCAAAGAAAAGGGTACGGCCAATATATATCCACTGCCGGGACCGATCTTCCATCCTCGCACCCCAGTTGGGATCCTAGGAGTCAAGTTGGTGGTCGGGGGCTCCGTCTAATTTCGTCTATCCTTTGCATTTTTGCTTCGGATAAACTGTTGCTGAGGGTTGGTCTCTAATTTTTTTGACCTTGCTTCTACTTTTGCGAGAACCCGTGTTCATCGCAAATAGTCGAACAGAGACAAGTAAAGGGGGTCTTGGTTCGATTGAATCCATAACCATAGATCTGAGAAGGTCAGCGCAGGCAGCTGTTCCTAAATTCTCTTCGTTCCGGCTGCAATGTTCTCATCGTCGGGTGTGTCCTCGCAGGAAGCTGCTCGTGGCCTGTGCCTCGTAGACGGTGCCGCGCACCTCGCTTTGGCCGAGCTGGAATATGACATTCTCGAGACGATGCGCTTCCAGGAGTCTTGCAAGCGTCCAAACAAAAAGCTTATAGAAAGCCAGTTCCAGGTCGGGTGGGATATTCGTGAACACCTGCTCGAATTCCTCATGCAGGCGCAGCAAGCGCTTGACTTGCGGCCTGAGTCGTTTGTGCTTGGCGTCTCTATCCTCGACCGCTACATGTCCTGCCGGCAAGTCGTCGGCAAGCACTACCAGCTTGTTGGCTGCGTTTGCTTGTGGCTAGCCGCCAAGGCGCAGGACGACAAAACAAAAGTGCCTACAATTAAAACGCTTGCGTATATGTGTGCAAATGCCTATACGGACGAGATGTTCCGGGACATGGAATGGCATGTCCTTTCTTCCCTGGACTGGGACATCCAAGCACCCATAAGCTTTGACTTCGTCGACATCAGCGTCGGCGAGGTGGCTCGCCAGCTCGGCGAGACGAACTTCAATGCTAACGATTACAACATATGCCGCACCATGGCGAGGTACGTGTGCGAATGCGCCCTGTTCGACAAAGAGGGCGCACTCGGATTTTCCCCGAGCATCGTCTCCGCATCGGCGGTTGCGCTCTCTGTCCTCGTGCAAGATGTACTTGGTAACCGCAAATGGCAGCCTGTGTTCCCGGGCGGAACCTTAAAAGAGTGTTTTGACACGCTGGTCGCTGTCACCTCGACTCCGCCGGCTGAGGCCGCAGCGCGGTACTCGACGCAGGTCGCAGGTAACGTGGCTGCCTTTATCGCTGAGTTCTTCGAGCTCATGCAGCAAGAGAGCGCGTGTCGCGCGGCCAGCCAATTTATGACTGCCGCGACCACAACTCCGCCGATCGAGGGCCTGCAGACTCCAGTCCACCAACGAACACGCGAGTATAGCGTCGAGAGTATTACGCCCATCTCGGAATGCGGCTTTGATACGCCGCGCAGCACGGCATCCTCGAGTCCGCAGAGTGTCACGTTTGTGCCACTAACGCCGAGCGACACGTACTCTTCCTATCCCAACGCCTACTCTCCCGGATACGAGCCCTCTTACTCTTATGCCCCAGAAAAAAAGACTTTCTCGTCTACAATGCCGCAGTCTTTCTATTACGATACTGATATGTACGCTAGTGATACATGATCTAGGTAGCTACCATATAGGTTTCAAAACCCATAAAGACTCGCATCATGCCTTGGCTATGTTACTCCTTGTTGTTGCTGTCGAAATGCCTCGTGCTCGATAGGGTCCCGGGTTCGGTCGGGCGGCCCGATCCAGGCCGGCCGTGCGGCAATGAGAGCGTAAGCACCGCCTCGCAACGTGCGTGCACATTACAATAGGTTGAATATTGGCACTTGATGGCTGAAGCATAAGTCTTGAAAACATGCTATATACTGATACTCCGATCGCTGCTTTGACTTAAGTCGCGGTAAGATTTCGTACACCTGTCTACTACTGTGGGGAGAGCGCCGCTTACTCAACGAAAAGTGACGACTCCATTACGCACTGATTATGCATGAGGTGGGTAGGGTCGTATCGAGGGCTTACCCTAGGTTGCAACTGATACGTCAATGACAATTTCAGGAGGGTTCTAGCGCCATCCGTTCGGCGATCACGATCTCATCAATACGTCAAGCCAGCCATACCCGCCGGCACCGGTCATCAGTGTCGACTGGGAAAAGCGAGAGTGGGAGCAATGTTTGAGCGCTGTTTGATGATGGAGGCCAGAGGGTTACACATGTGCGCCTACTTGATTCACAAGCCTTGGGGCGGGATGAAGCGGACATGGGCCAAGAGAGTGCCTCCTCCTCGGCACATGATATTGACTAATAGACTTATCGGCGCTCTTATCGAGAGAGCAGCAAGAGCCGTGGCCAGGAAAGTATGGATGGTGGCCATTCTTGACTCTGTTTTCAACATTTTCTCGTTTCGTTTTCGCGACTAGTGCCGCCAAAAAGCTCGGACAATCAAAAACTTTAGTCGCTGCATTCTTCTGGATCTTGATGGTGCCTACGCATAAGCTACTCACATTAGCCCATGATCCTGTTACTCAACTCTTCACTAGTTAAAGGCCATGAATAATTTATGGTCCAGCAGGAGAGCAATAACGGGAGAACGACGACGAACGACGGCGTGGTTGCATCGGAAAACGATGATGACGTCGTGACTCTGGGCTTCTGCAGGTTAGTCAGTAGCCGGCGTAGGTTACCGTTCGAATGACGTTACTTTTAGTTAAGCACGATAAACTCTCGACTAATCTTCTATCAGCGCGCCTCGGGTGTGATGGCCGACTCCACATTAAAGTACCGATACAACATGGGGTTTCTCCACGAATCCGGTCGTGCTCAGAGATTCAATCTACTCCATTTTTTTCTGAAGTGCGGTTGAGAGCATCTGGGTGTTTTTAATGAGCAACGGTGAGCCGCCTGCTGCAGCCACATGCAGCTAATCTCCACCAACATCAAAAAAGCGCAGGGTAAGCAAACTCACACCGGCCTCGTGGCAGAGGCTGCCACAGCTGCGAGTGAGCGTCTGCAGTTTTTCACATCACGTGCACGCCACGCCACGCAGAAAATGTCATTGAGGCTTGGATATATGCTCATAAATCAGCGTTCTACAGATTTAAAGACATTGGAGTGGGGTTGAATATCGGGACTATAACAGCAACATTATCAAGTTAAAGCAACCGTTGCGCCAATTTTTATATGCCAGATCTTCGTACCTAGTCTATTGGGCAATCTCGTATGCGTTTGTGGGGACTCTTGCCGAGAGGCCACATCAGCTTATGACCTACCCTAACATCACTTATTTGCGCTTACTCATCTCGGAAAGACGAACGATGCAAATTTTGTGGCCCGTAGCTACAGGCTTTGATTTCACAGGCTCGCAAAAACCAAAAATGCTGGGCACCTCTACATGAGAGTATATAATGCGTCGGCTATTGCATGGTAGATAGCAATGTTATACCGACGCCATTTTAGGTGCAGTGCCTGCACTGCGATACGGCTAATCAGCCGAAAACACAAGCATGCTGCATTACGCTTGCTGCAACATAATTAGTCACAAACCTAAAATAGCACATCCCTGAAATCCCAAACCCACTTCATTGCGTCGACATAGAGTCACACAAGTCACACAATCATACAATCACGACTTAAAACAAACCGTACGGCCCCACCTGCGAGGTTATTACGTCAAACGGTTAGCTGTGATTACGACGTCCCCCCCAGCCCCGAACTGCATTCGCTCTAAGAGGCACAACACACGCAAGAATGTCGGGTAATAGTAGTACGCCGGCAGCATCAGACTCGAATACAATGCTCATTCAGCTCTGCGTGAAAGCGCTGGGCAGTGTGGCTCCGGAGGGCATGACCACGAAGGAGCTCGCGGCAGCGCTCGACAAGGAGGTCAAGGGCACACCTGGTTTTGACGGTATTTCGTCATCTATACTGTCCTCTAAACTGAACGCAATATTCCGGCGCTGCCACGGCGACTCGCCAACACCAACTCGTGCGCAACTTGCTGAGCTGCCACTCACTCGCAGCCAGAGCGCCGAGGTGCCACGCCGGCTCGTATATCGATATGTGCCGGCCGATACCGCCGAGCTGCCCGAGGCGCCGGCCACGCCTATCGAAGACTCGAGCAGCAGCGACGAGTCTCCGAACCTGAACGAGCCGCTCACCCCCAAGGAAGACGCGTCTGACCGCAACACATTTGGCTCGGCTGCGAAGAAGCGCCGTGTGTCCAGCGGTTCGCCGGTGAAACACCAATATACAGCGGACCCTGGCACTCCACCAGAGATTGAGGCTAGCAACGCGCCGCACACAGAGCTTCCGCATAAATCATTAGAGGTGAGCAAGTCATTGGAAGACGACTTACCACACAAGTCACAGGCAAAGTTGCCGGCACCAGCACCAACACAACCTGTGGCGGCTGTGTCGAAGCCAAGCAAACCGGACTTCTCACAGCGCCCGATGGGGTTGAACCTATATTATGATGCACTTGGATTGGATGCAATGTCTGCAGCGCTAAAGCAATCGAAAGCATCAGAGGAGAACAGGTTAAGCTCGAATGCTGCCCCTGAGTCTGCGGACGCCTCGCCTACCGACCTGGACTGGTCTGATTTCCCATCGCCAGAGCTGCTGGGCCTGCATGAACTGGACGGGTTTGTATGTTAGCTCGCTTCCGTGTATATATTCTTTTTATTTATTTTTGACATCTGATGGATTATGACTTTGCAGTGTCTGGAATGGAACGCGCGACACTGGGGCCCTACTACTTACGCAGCATAGAGAGATGTAGGGTGGTTCTTTATTGAAGTTTTATCCGTCTTCTCATTCACTATGTGGTGCGACTTGCTCTTTCCTGCCGCATTCAACTTATTATTTATTCTGTACGACGTTATCCAAACACACATGACAAGCTCAATTATTCTAGCTAAAATAATAATTGTATACTATTGACTCGGTGGTATTAGAAGGCGGCCCAGCCACGGCGTGAGGATTCGCGTTCTGCACAAGCGAATGCATGTCCCTTAGAGACACATCCGGGTTCTGACCCCAGATATAAGCCACGAGGCCGGTCACGAAGGCTGCCGCATTCGAAGTGCCATCCATGTAGCCGTACGCGTTACCCGGCAGGCTCGATTGGATGTTGACGCCAGGTGCCCACACGCCTATGCACGGGCCCGTGTTCGAAAAGATGGCCGGATTATTTGTGTAGTTTAACGCGGCAACTACGAGGAACCCCGTGATGCTGGCGCCCAAGTTGGCCGGTCCGTAGTTGCAGGCGTCATCTGCATTATTGCCACCGGCGTTTACAACAAATATCCCGCTATTGACAGCCTTCAAGACAGCTCGCGCACGCACGTCTGCAATGGTGCCTAACGCAGAATAGTTTATGATCCCCTTTCCCCCGCGGCTCCTCAAATCCTCAATCACCCAGTCCACGGCCTTATCAAAGTCCTCTACCGTGCCAAGACGCTGCGAATCAAGAATCTTGACTGACACAATCGTTGCGTTGCGTGCGACGCCCTTGGTACTGCCGGCGGCAATGCCAGCAAGATGCGTACCGTGACCGTTATCGTCGGTAGTGCCTGAGCCAACGATATTTGTTCCCCAGATGGCGCGACCGCCGAACTCAGCATGCGTCACGTCGATACCAGTGTCGAGCATATATATTGTGACAGGCTTGCTCGAGCCGTAGTAAAAATAGGCGTTATTGTCGTCGGTGTTGAACGTCGTTGCGCTCGAATGGAAAACGTAGTCCGCGTGTGAGAGCCGTGCTAGCCCCCATGGAGCGCCAGCCTGTTTGAGTGCGTGGTTTCCTGGGATACTGAATGGTGCCGCTAAAGCGGACGAGAGCAATACCGCTGTTTGCAGAAGCATAAGTGATTAAAGCGTGGGTGATCTAGCGTTGCTTGGAACAAGGATACAAGGGCCTTAGCACCGTGAAGGGGTGGTTTTATAGAAATCGGGACGGCATTCTAATCGCGCGATCTCGGCAGAGGATCCGCCGTTCAGGACGCCCGAGTACCGGCCCATATGCCCATATGCATAAGGTGCACAAAAAATATGCTGATGCCGTTAAAATTATTACTGACGGCTGCAAGCCCATGATAGCCTATTCACATGTCTCACCGAGGCGCTTTGTACGCATATGCTAGAAAACATTCATATCTAAGACATGCCTCACACGCTGATGAAGCTAGTTTACTCGGGGGCCAGTGCACTTCCGAGTCGTACTTGAGTTAGCGAGAGTCTACAATGCTGCACTTTCAAATCTTCGAATACGGAATTGTACGGGCTCTAATGGCCTTACTTGCCCTCGCCTGAAGAGAAGGCCATGCAATCACGACATGGCTGCATCTACGTGCGTTGCCGTCGTGGTCTGTTACTTGCATGGGCCCCCGCTTTAATAAGGTTTCGCAGGTAAAACAATAAATTAACGGCCCGCGTCGAGGAGGTTTCTGTTAGGCATAGTATGAATAGCTAACACTGCAGCAACAGGCTTAGGACAGCAGCTCGTACAGATCGCCGAGCTTGTCTGCATAATATTCAGGCTCGACGCCCGTTTTTTCAGAGTTCTCGAGCGTATCGATACCCGACAGAACAAACAGAGTGCCGAGATTACTATTGAGGCCGAACGTGATGTCCGTGTTGAGACGGTCGCCGACCATGACGGTGCGCTTCGGGTCGAACTTGAATTTCGTCTCGATGCAGTCCATCATAGCCTTGCTGGGCTTGCCAAGCACGGCCTCAGGCTCACGGTCGGAGCAGTATGACACGGCCTTAATGACCGTGCCGGCGCCAGGCAGCACCTTGCCCGCGGCGGGGAATGTGGAGTCGATGTTTGTAGCCAAGAACATGACCTCCGGATCGCGCAGCTGCGCCTGGGCCATAGCAAGCTTCAAATAGTTGATGTGTGTATCCAACCCGCACACAACAGCGCCAATCTCGGGCTTGCGCACGGCGATCTTTGCCTCGTCCTCGGTTGTGAAGTTCTTCACGAGACTCGGGTCCGAGCCGCCAACGGTTTGGAAGCCGGCATCCTGCAGCTCCTCCTCGAGGCCCTGCTCGCCGATGACGAGCACCTTCTTGTTCTTCTTGTCAAAGCCCGTTTTGCTCAGGTACACGGCCGAAGAGAATGACGAGCCGAAGATCTCGTCGGCGGTCACGTCGAGGCCCAGCTTCTTAAATTTGTTCACGTAGCCTTTGCGACTCTTCGTGCTGTTATTCGTGACAAACACGAGCTGCTTGCCCTTCGAGCGCAGGTAGTCAATTGTCTCCTTCGAGTGCGGCACCAGGTCGGAGCCCGTCCATAGAACACCGTCGCAGTCGAAGAGGAACGTATCGTACGAGTCGACGAACTTCTGGGCGTCCTCCTTGGTTGTGATCTTGTGCGGCATTGCTAGGTTTTTCTTTTCGCAGTTTTAAGCGCTCGGGCAGTGAGAAAGTGCGTCGTCGCTGAGCAAGTGCTACCCAGCTTCCTGCACTCTTCGAGACCGATACGGGCATGATCCCGGCGTTCCCTTACCCTGTCGCTACCGGTGCATGTCTCCAATGTCTTTGAGCATGGGCGTATCGTGCACAGTCTCGGAGATGTACGTATAGTGTAACTCACGCGTAGTTTGTTCGCCCAAGCTCACACAGCCAATCCACGGCTCTTCAATAGAAGGACAGGTAGCTCGACTGAAAATGCCGAAACCGTTCCAGGATATGCCCCCTAAGGGCGGGTACCCGTACCCGGTCCAGTGGACACGCAACCTGCCCGCGCGCGGCTTCCGTCCGAGCATCTACTTCGGTGCCATCGTCGGCATCTGCTCGTACGGCTTCTACAAGCTCATGGCCGGTATCCGCGAGCGCAACGAGCTGCAGCGTGAGCAGCAGTGGTCCCGCATCTACCTGCAGCCGCTACTTGAGGCCGAGGCCGACCGCGACTTCTACCGACGATACGTGAGCCTGCGCAACAAGGAGCAGGAGATCATGAGCTCTGTGCCTGACTTCGACTCGGAGAAGTCCGTATACCACGGGGACAAGTTCCACAAGCCTGCCGTGACAGCGTTCCCGAAGTTCTAAAATCTTAGAGTGCGTACGTGTGGACTGGTGCCGCAATGCTGATTATAGTATTTTATTTCCTTCGAATAACGTTAACGAAGCCGTCATTTGGTGCGTCCTTTTGTTATGCTTTCAAGAAACTGGTTGTTTGTGCTTTGTCTTCGGTTTGCGCTAGGCTGCCATAACTTTTCATATAGTGACGATGCTACGCCTAGGCCGATGTCTGGCCGACACTCGTGACTACTCCGTTAGTTGGCATTTCCAGAGTCGCTTTATGTCTCTTAATGTATCTACTTTTGGTTAATTAGTTTGCAAACTTCTGCGGCGACAGCATGGCGTCACGGCCAGCACCAACGCCGACCCAAGCAATGGGGACGCCCGTGAACTTCTCGATGTAGTTCAGGTAGTCCAGCGCCTCCTTCGGCAGCTCCTCGTACTTGCGAATGTGACTCGTCTGCGTCTTCCAGCCAGGCAGCGTATCGTAAACGATCTCGACGTCCTTCGTTTCGAGCTTCGCCAGGTCCGCAGGGAACGAAGTAAGCAGTTCGCCCTTGTACTTGTATGCGGTAGCCACCTTGATCTCCGGCAAATCGTCCAGCACATCGAGCTTCGTAATGTTCAGCTTCGTGTAGCCGTTAATGAGCGTCGAGTGACGCACGACCACAAGGTCGAGCCAGCCGCAGCGCCGACGGCGGCCCGTCGTCACGCCGAACTCAGCGCCTACCTCCTGCAAGTGCGTTCCGACGCTGTCAAACAGCTCCGTCGGGAACGGGCCCGCACCGACGCGCGTCGTGTACGCCTTGACCACCCCGATGATGTCACCAATTTTTGACGGTGGCACGCCGAGACCCGTGGACACGCCGCCAATGCCCGTGTTCGAGGACGTGACGAACGGGTACGTGCCAAAGTCGAGGTCCAGCATCAGCGCATTCGCGCCTTCGATGAGCACCTTCTTGTTGCTGCCTGAGGCAAGTGCCGAGTGCATGAACGGGATGCCGTCCACGACCATAGGCTTCACGCGTTCTCGGTAGTCCTGCATGCGCGCGAGCTCCTCCTCGGCATCATACTCGAAGCCGCCAAAGCGCTTCTGCTCGCCCTCGAGCAGGCGGTAGTAGTTCTTCTTGAACTCCTCCCAGGCGCCGGGCACGGGCGACACCAGGTGGTGCACGCGCAGGCCTGAGCGCAGAGCCTTTGTCGAGTACGTGGGGCCAATGCCGCGGCCAGTCGTGCCGATAGCCTTGCCGTTACCCGTGAGCTCCGCCTCGCGCAGTGCGTCGGCCCTCTGGTGGAAGTCAAACACAAGCTGCGCGCGATCGCTCAGAAACAGCCGGTCCGCGCACTTGAGGCCCTTCTTCTCCAGCGTCTCGAGCTCCGAGAAGAACGACTTCAGGTGCACAACAACACCAGCACCAACGAGGTTGTGGCACTTCTCGTTAACGAGGCCCGAAGGCAGCATGTGGAAGTCGTACTTCACGCCCTCGACCACAATCGTGTGCCCGGCATTGTTTCCGCCCTGGCACCGCGCGCAGACGTCGACGTCGTCACACAAGATGTCGACAAGCTTTCCCTTACCTTCGTCGCCCCACTGGGCACCGAGAACTACTGTAGCCATTGTTTTTTACTGCACTCGGTTCCACGTTAAACACAGGTTTTTGTCAAAAACCAATAATACTTTAGCGCACCACGATCCGCCCCATGATGACTGACTCACCCAGTTTTTCCAGGCTAGGGTCCGGCGCCAGCGTTTGACACAAGCTGATAGTAGGATCTTCCGATAAAACTGCAAGATAAACACCCTGCGTGTCACACCAGTCGGAGCCCCTTGCGGCCGTGCAACTTCAGTTTCTAAACTGATTCGTACTGATATATAGGATAGAACACCACTAGGAAGCGCTCGGAAGCGCTCGGTGCCGGGTCCCCTGCTGCCTTACAGGCGCACTCATGCGAAGTCACATATATAATGGCCAGGTAGTCGAGTAAACAGCGCGTCTATAACAAAACCAAGTACAACAACAAAGCTTCTAAAAGGATGCCTGTTTCTTGCTCACATACTCGGTAAGGGGGCGGATCATACCCGTGGAGACAAGACCCGGTGGGTTTCACTATAGTGACGCTCCGACCTCGGCTTCCCTGCTTTTACACTTTTTGCTTCTTTTGCAATGGAGTTATAGCTCATCTAAATACGAAAACACAAATATAGCATGGCGGCATTTCGCGCTGCAACCTTCACTAAGCTCAAAGCGAAGCTCAAAGCGAAAGCATGGTTGCTGGCCTCAGGCGGTTAGTTCGGCGCGAGGCATACGGGGAATAGTCTTAAGACTGGGTGACGGTCAGCGTAGAGGCAATCGTCGTGAACGACGTGGTCGCTGGCGGAGGGACAACGGCTGTAGGGGTGTCAGTCGCAAAGATGGTTGTTGTAAAGCCAGGAAGCGTCAGAGACACAGTGACGGGAGGACCGGGAAGAGTCTGCGTAAAGAAACTCGTGAAGAAGATCGTCGTTCCAGCTCCACCGACTCCACCGCCGATGCCTCCGCCGTTTCCAATCGTGGTGAAGCCGCCGCCGAAGCCGCCCCATCCTTTGCCCCAGAAGCCTTTGTCCTCCACAGAGTTGAGCGGTAGATCACCGTTCTGAGTTAGCGCGGCAGCATCTACCTCAGGCGAGGTCTCAGCCGCAGGCTGCGCGCCCGCTACAAGCGAACTCAATAGCACCAAGAAGATCGACATTTCGAGATGTGTTCAAGTGGATGAGCAGATAACTTCGGGTTGGCGGGTACCGCACTTTATATGTGGGTCCTGAGCTCTTCAACGTGGTCTGAAATAAGTGGAGCTGTCGTTAGCAATGTTGATTTTGCACTAGCATCCTGTTTCACGCCAAAGTAAATTGCAGCGCGCTAATACATCATTGTTAGGAGCCAAATAGTACTTCATTAGCCTCTAGGTTCTCTATGTCGCAGCTGCAATTACTATGTTGTTCAGGTGATGATGGCAGTGCACGCGCCCATGTGGCCGTTAATTGCGTAACGCATCAATGTCCTCCCACCGGCTTTCCAGGAAGCTACAACACTGGAAGCAACTACACAAGAAAAAAGAGTAATGAACACTTTCCGCGGCAAATTTAACTATTCTTACAAGTGCCGGCGTCTCAACAAATTAGAGTGTACCTTTCGCATTATGAAACAAGCCGGACATAGGCCACAATGCCCTAGGGAGTATCGATCGCTTTCTAAATTCGATGCAACGCGTCGGCGCCTCCAAACCTAGATAGTGAAGCAGACGAAACAAGCGAAACCAAGCGCCGCAGTGGCAAAGCCTAAAGCAGTAAGGCGCCGATTAGGCCAAACGTTGATGAACGTTGACTGAGCTAAGATCAGGTGCTCGAACCCTTTCCTGCACCTGTTAGAGATCAGATTAAGGGGATTACCCGAAGCCGCGCGGCTAATATACAGGGGTTCTGTTTTGTGCCGAAGTGCATGTGTCAGTCCCCAAGGCAAAGCAAAACACCAAGGTGTGTGGCCACCTCAGAGCACCTAGTACTGCATAATTTCACCTTATCTTCTTTTCCTCAGTAAATGGATGCCATCGCCGCCATTGGGCGCACTCCGAGCGTACCCAACCTCATATCGCGCACGGCTCTCCGTGACAAATATGTGTGCCGAGACCCAGGCAAACCCTTGCCTTTCTTAGATATGACGCTAGCTGATGTTAGCATGCATATGGTACCCTCCCCGGCCTCGTTAATTAATCTCGCCGTATATACCCATCCTTCACGGCTCTGGGGATCGTTGATTCAATGAGCAAGAATCTGAGCGATGTGAAGCCTGGGGAGCTCGATCACCAAGGTGTGGCGGATGCGCCGGGCCCTTCTGTTTCGAACTCTACAGCCGAAAAGATGGACGCGGAGTACGACGACAATGGGTTTAAGGTCGTCTATCTCGAAAACTCCGATGGTCCCGTTGTGCTGCGGCCTCATTATTGGCTGACACGGACGCTACTGCGGCCCAAGGTAAAGCCCATACCGTTCGAGCGAAAGGAGTCGCCGAAGTCCTGGAAAAACCCGATATCCTCGTTGACGTGGGCCTGGGTAACGCCTCTGCTGCACACAGGGTACAATCGGATCCTTGAGATCAACGATGTATGGCTGATCTCTGACGATGAACGTAACGAGCTTCGCATGAACGACTATCATAAGAAGCTGAAGCAGCATAAGTCCGGTGGCAAGCGAGTTCCGTATGCCGAGTTCTGGGCATTGCTGTTTGCAATCCGATGGGAAGTTTACGGCAGTTTAATTACAGCCGCAGCGTTCGTGGCTGGTGAAATTGGCATGTCACTGATGAGCAGGTCTCTTATTGACGCCGTTGAAGACATATATACGGGGAAAACGCATTCCAGGGGTCACGGCATAGCATTTGCCGTCGGATCAACTCTTGTCCAGGCGACATTCCAGTTTGCTGTTGTTTGGTACGGCTACCGCTCGCGAATGGTTGCTGAAATATGCCGCACAATGCTTATATCCGGGATCTACGACAAATTGACGAAGCTGAGTCCTGCGGGCCGTCAACTGTATCCGGCTGGCAAGGTCACAAGCGTTATAACAACCGACACAAACCGCATCTACATGGCGGCGCGGTGGACTGCCATGGTGTTGATGTTTTTGCCGGCATTCGGTGGCATGCTTGCTGTTCTGGTTCACAACTTGGGGGTCTCTGGACTCGCTGGCTGTGGACTGGTGCTCTTGGGTATCGTTTGCAATATCGGCATCTCGCGCATTATCACGAAACTGCGACAGCGGTCCCTGCCCTTTGCCGATTTGCGGATCGCCACCGTGCGTGAGACTGTGGAGAACATGCGGGTCATCAAATTCTATGGCTGGGAGAATAGCTTCGTTAATATGGTCGCGAAAGCACGATTCCAGGAGACTAGCTTCCTCAAGAAGCTCGGAATGATAGAGGGGCTTGTTGATGCGACATTGACAAGCATTCCTCAGTTCGGCGGTATTCTATCATTTGCTGTGCGGATCATTATCGGCAAGGGGCTCAATGCGTCTGTGGCGTTCCCTTCCCTCACGCTATTTCAACTGTTTGTGCCCCTGAGCATGATGTTTAGCTCTGGTATCACAAGCCATGCCGATGCATGGGCATCTATAAAACGCATGGAAGAGTTTTTCAGAGCTCCGGAGGATGCGAGCTATGTTATTGGTGAAAACGTGGCCAAAGGAGCCGTTCAGATATCTGGTGGTGCTTTTAAGTGGGACGTAGAGGAGCCTACTCCTGCGCAGAAAACGAGGTGGCGCCGGAAGATGCGGTTTTACAAGCGCAAGGCTCGCATTGAGGATGAAATTGATGCACCCGGTATTGCAGTTGTAAGGCCTAGTGATGGTGTCGCAGTGAACGACTATGAGGACGACAAGGAGAAGGCCCAGCTAGAGGCTGACAAGGAAAGCGGGGGACTGCAACGAGCCGGTGCAAAAAAGTTTCCTGGACTCATGGATATCAATCTTAGCATCACGCCAAAGTCGCTGGTGATGATAGTCGGCTCTATTGGATGCGGAAAGACTACGCTCCTGAACAGTATCTGCGGCCTTGTGTCGAAGCTCTCTGGGTCGGTTCATGTTGGCGGTTCTGTTGCTACTGTGATGTCTATGTGGTCACAAAATGCGACCATCCGTGATAATATCCTGTTCGGGCTCCCGTATGACGAGAAGCGTTATGCAAAGACAATTCATGTGTGCAGCCTTGAATCAGATCTGCAAAACTTTGCCAGCCGAGACTTCACTGAAGTAGGCGAGCGGGGTATCACTCTCAGCGGTGGCCAGAAAGCTCGGATTGCTCTCGCGCGCTGCGTGTATGCCGGCGGTGACATAGTGCTTCTCGATGACGTGCTGAGTGCTGTTGACAGCAAAGTTGCTAATCATATCTTCAAATACTGTGTGAAGGGTATGATAAAGGACAGCACGCGCATCTTGGTCACGCATAATTGGAAGTTACTTCCTGAAGCTGATCAAATCGTTTACATGACAGGTGACGGCCATGCTCTGGTGGGCACCCTTAGCGACTTGATGAAAAACAACACAGAGTTCGAAAGAATGTATAAAGATGCGTTGGATATGGATGATGGAGCTGCGGAAGAATTGAAACATGAAACCGACCCACAGCTTCAGCATGTTCGCGAAGAGGTGTACAATGACACCATGGAGCAGATGCGGACGCAAGCAGAAGATTACGATGAGGATCAGATTCGTCCGGTCATCAGTGATAGCCTTTCTGATGTCTACTCTGTTAAAACGACCGACTTGAAACGACAACTTTCCCGCGAGCCTGTGGACGAGGCGGGCAAGGGAAAATTGATACACGAGGAAATCAGAGCCCGCGGTACGGTGAAAGGAAGCGTCCTTCGCAGCTATATGAGCTCTGGTGCTCGGATTGGACTGTTCTTTATCCCCATAATATTGGCAGTCCAAGCTTGCGTCGCAACAGGCCAAGTCATGCAATCGGTATTTCTGCAATTTTGGACTTCTGGGAAGTATCATCATCCCAACGGCTTCTTCATTGGCATTTACTGTCTCATCGTCTTCTTGCGAGCTGTGTTCTTTGTTGCAATGGCTGTAAGCATCTGCATCTTTTGTTTCAACTCGTCTTCGAAGCTGCACAATCAAGCGGTAGAAACCATTTATCGTGCACCCATGTGGTACTTTGATTCGACTCCTTTGGGGCGCATTATCAACAGGTTCACCGATGACACTGCCAACCTTGACACGCAGCTCTTCATGCAGCTCCGTATGGCTCTATTTTCGAGCAGCATGTTCCTGGCTTCGATTATTGTCGTGTTTGTGTATGTTCCGTGGGTGATTCTCGCTCTGGTCCCGATTTTGGTCATTGGATTCGTGCTGCTAAACTATTATCGAGCAACAGCGCGCGAACTGAAGCGAATCAACTCCGTATTCCGAAGCTCCATGTTCACACTCGTTACTGAGACGATCAGTGGAATGTCGGTTATCTTGAGTTACGGTCGTGCCCAGCAATTTTCCGACGATCTCAACAAGCGCATCGATAATATGAACGTCAGCTTCCAGATCAATCTCGCGAGTCAGTACTGGCTCTCATTGCGTATGGTTGCCACAACGCTAATTGTATCCTTCGTGGTGCAAATGCTTAGTGTGTTCCAAGTCTTCGGGCTCGATGGTTCGAAGATTGGTAACGTCATGACATTGATACCTAGCGTCTCCATGTCATTAGTTATGCTGCTTCCTATGATTGCGGAGCTTGAGAACCAACTGAATTCGGTCGAGCGCCTTCATGAGCTCGCTTACTCGCTTCCGCAGGAGGCGCCGTACCACATTCCCGAGACGGCACCACCGGAATCGTGGCCGCAGAGAGGTAGGATCACCCTGGAGAATGCGTCGCTAAGATATCGGCCCGAGTTGCCGGCGGTTTTGAACCAAGTGTCTGTGGATGTTAAAGGTGGTGAAAAAGTCGGCATCTGTGGCCGCACTGGCGCAGGTAAGTCTACGCTGCTTTCCGCTCTGTTCCGTATCACGGAGCTGAGTGGCGGGCGGATCATTATTGACGATGTGGATATATCGACAATTGGCCTTGAGGACCTGCGTACAAAGTTGTCCATCATTCCTCAGGAGCCGGTTCTGTTCCGAGGTAGTATCCGCTCCAATTTAGATCCGTTTGACCAACATACGGATGTAGAACTTTGGGACGCGTTGCGTCGTGCGGGAGTAGTCCGGTTTGAAGAGTTTGCGTCGAACGGAAACGTGAGCACTCAGCATAAATTCCATCTGGATACCAAGATTGACAGCGACGGAAGCAACTTCAGCTTGGGAGAACGCCAACTACTCACTCTTGCTCGGGCCCTGGTGCGGAACGCCAAGATCATTGTCCTTGACGAGGCAACTGCCACGGTTGATTTTGAAACTGATAGGATGATTCAGAGCACAATCATGCAGGAGTTTGAGCACTGTACGATTCTTTGTATTGCTCACCGCTTGCAGACGATCATCAATTATGACCGTGTGATGGTAATGGAGAAAGGCGAAATCTTGGAGATGGGCCCGCCGCGAGCGCTATTTGATGATAAAGACTCTGTTTTCTCGTCTATGTGCCGCGAGGCTGGTATCAACGAGAGCAATTTCGAGTGAGCTTTAACCAAAACGTAGTGTACTATTTATTAATAAAAGCTAGCGTTTGCGTGGGCTCAATATTGTTTCACGAAGCAGCCTTCGTCGAATTCGTATAATAATAATAGTAGCCCTCAGGCTTCGGGGAGGGGCTAATCAAGCAGTATCACGGAGTAGAACCGCCGCCATTCTCACGCCGAGGAATTACGCTGCGCAGCGCAAGCATTAGGGATGTTCAAACTGCCAGCTTTGCGGCTAACGACGCAACGTTTCGTTAGTAGACCTTGTATACCGTTGTTGTCTAACCTGAAGCCGCTATCGTTCATAAGGCACGCTTCCAATGGCTTCAAGCAACCGACAGTGCCGAAACGCACAGAGCCTCGCCCGACAGCGGCAAGGCGAGAAGATATTTGGACGTTTCCAAACATTCTTACCATTACGCGACTGGTAGCCGCACCATGCATTGGTTACTTCATTGTGAGACATGAGTATCCGCAAGCGCTGGGGCTAATGGCCTATGCATGCGTGACTGATTTTGTAGACGGGTACCTTGCACGCAAGTACAATAAGCAGACGATTTTTGGAAGCATTGCCGACCCAGCTGCGGATAAGGCGCTTATGGTCACTCTTGCGTCGTGCCTGACTTACTCAGGCGCTGTGCCCTGGTGGTGCGGAGTGACAATTCTTGGCAGGGATGTACTCTTGGCTTTGAGCGCACTGGTCGTGCGCTACAAGACACTTCCAGCACCGAAAACATTTGGCAGGTTCTGGGACATGAGTATTCCCAGTGTCAAAGTCGAGCCCACGACAATTTCGAAATGGAACACGTTTTTCCAAATGATTTATTTGGGGGTGGCCCTGGCTTCGCCAGTGCTACCTATTGTGCCTGCGGAGGCGCAAACTGGTATGGCGCTTTTCGTTACGGCAACTACTATCTTGTCCGGGGCGTCCTACGTGACAAGCAAGACAGCCATCAAAAGATTGTGAGCCCTAGAGAAATCACCAATAGTATTTAGATCTGGCCTTCGATGTGGATGTGTACTGAGCGCTATATCAGGTAGTGTAAAGCAGGGGTGAGACCTCACTGCTAACCGGTCATAAAAGCATCTTCCTCCTCGGCCGCGTGCTCAACATTTACGTCTTCGGCCTGAAACTCGTAAGGCACGAACATTTGAGAAGTCGCATAGGCGCCGGAGTCATCCACGTTAGAGCTCACATCGTCGCCGTAAATCTCGGGGGCAGCAAGTACGGCCTCTTGAGCCCGCGACTGGGATGACTCTATCCCGAAATATGTCGGACAAAGAATTACTGCCATGCGAAATACCAACTCCTGCTTCCGCCGCCTCACCAGGCCCGGTTCGGAGCCGCTTTGCCTTAGATGCCGTAACAGTCGCTCATAGATGCGTACGATTTCCGATCGCTTTAGTGGAACCCTGGCGAACGACGCGGCACTTGCAACATACATGGCAGCCTGGACTCCCAGGCAGTCAGGGACTGTTTCGTCGCAAGCAGAATCCACTAGCACGCGAAACAGCAGTGGAAATGTATACGAAGTCCCATGAAGCAATGACCAAATCGCTGCGTATAGCATGTCCAAACGTGGGTCCTTTTTTTCCTCAACAATATTGGGCATCGCTAGCACGAACTGAAGCAGTTGGTGCATTACAACTGGTTGCCGCAGAAAAGCGCGTACTTCGCGAAACGCTGCGGAATTGCCGAAAGCCGGGAAATCGAGGAACGCACGTAACGTTTCAGCGCAAGTTGTACAGAAGTCTAGTGGCACAAAGGTGCGAGGCCGATCCCAGGACTCTGGGATAGACGGGTTTCGAAAGTACTCATTGTCAAGAATGGTCCGCAAGCCCCAAGATAAATAACTGAAGCAGTGGCGGTATATCGAGAACGGGTACGCGAGATGGGCCGCTACAGTGCGCGGTGACTGATGAAGCAGACGGTAAAGCTTCATAGTCGTGATGTTGAATGGAGCATTCTCGAAGTATAGGTTGAAACATCGGTCCCACTTGATCTCCACGACGGACGCTGTGAATGTACTGAAGAAGCCGTGCGGGGCCAAGTCGATGAAGATCTCGGCCGCAAAGTCGGCTAGATAGAACGTGCTAAGGTACGGCGCCAGATGAGTTGGCAGAGACGTGTCATAGGTGGCCGAATCTTGAAATAGGGAGCCATAAGTGGCCCAAATAATCTGGACGTGGTTCTCATAAAGCCACTTTTCTTCTGGAGACATACGATCGTACTGCACACCTGTTGGCCTTGTGTGGGCGCCGAAGGCTATGGCCAAAAAAGTATTGTATGTGCGTGAATCTGACAGTTGATTCCAGCGCACTACACTATCCGGACTCGATGGCTTTGTGCGTGTCGTCTTCATGCATGCAAGGATGAGATCAAAAATATCCCGCTGCACACAGAGTAGATAATGCGCGTGGGTGTGACAACTTGCAGCAAGACGTATGAGAGTCATGAGAAGCATGCGGATTTCATGCGTGTGCTCCGCGGCGCAGGAATGTATGGCATGCTGAATAGCTCCGGACTCCAGCAGGGCCGCAGTAGCCTTATAATTCGCGCAGTCTATGACTGCTGCAGCTAACCAGAACTCTTTAGCAACAAAAGGATCCGCCGCCGGGTAGTAGGGAAAAATGTCCGTGTTCACGGAACTGTGGATCTTATGCGGTGGTCCAGTTGTAATGTGGCCTAGCTCTTCAGTGATTATTCCTGCTTTGAATAACTCATCCACAATGGCAGCTTCGCTCTTTGTATGAATGAGGCTCTCACCCTCCACTGGTACCGGTCTCTTCTCGCGCGCATGCAGCGGCGCGCCCTTGCTCATACCCATTTCGGGCACCATCTGTCTCGGAACTTTAACATCATTGACTTCGTCTCGGCGTCTGGTAGATCTGCTTTCGCGACCAGCCGCTCTTCGCTGCATAATGTTCATGAACTGGTTTAGCTGGTGGTCCTTGTACTCAACCTGAGCGGGGTTCTGTTCGCCCTCGACCTCCATAGGGTGATACTGTGCTGCAGCTACCACTTTATCCTCATCCATCTTGAGATCCATGCGGTCGTTTTTTTGATACGCGAGGAACTGCAATGAGCCTAGAAAAGTCCCTGTTGGTTGAGGGCGAGGACTGAGATCTGAATGGGCTCTTTTAAACGAGCTGCACTTAATCGCGAGGAATAGGGCAACTGCAGGTGACGAAGTTTCTTATTGATCAGCGCCCGAAACGAAACCATTGTCTTTATGCGGGCGGTCGGGGGGTCTCCTATAACCTAACCCCGTCATTCAGGAGGCGCTTGAGCTGGCATGAGACACGATTCCGTGCTCGCAAAGAGGGAGATTCTAGCTGTGAAGTACTAAGCGGCTACGAGAACCTTCAAATTGAGCAGACGAGTCGTTATACTTTATCTTGTCACCGGGGATGGCTCAGCAGTCGAGATACACGGGTTACCGGATTCGGAAGAGACCCCTAGCCCTTTGGATCTGGGGCGAGAAAGAGGCGGTGCCCGAAGTCTACTCAAGAAAAGCGGTCACAAATACGGCCGAAACGAGCTTTGGATCGCGCAAGTCTTTGAAATCGGCAGCAGGTTTATTATCGCAAGACTGTCTTCCTAAGCAGTTAACAAGTTGATGTGCATATACGATATGTACAGACCGATCTAGATAATAAGTATAGAGATTCGCTTACTTATGCTTAACAGGGGAAGCCAAGGCGAGGCCCCCGAAAAGCAGGCTCGAAGTGAGTTAGAGGCATTACCTCGTGAACTGGATGTCGTCGATACGCAGAATGCTCTTCACGCACTCTGCCGCAAGCGAAATGGCCGACGTGTTAACAAGTACGGGCTGCAGCACATTCTCGGTGGTGATGTCTGAAGTTCCACGGCGCATAGAGATGCCCGCGTTACGCTCGCCCTGCTGATGCATGAGGCGCAGCGCCGTCACGGCATTGATCGCGTTGACACCGGCGTTCTCCGCCAACGTGGTCGGAATGACTTCGAGAGCCTCGGCAAACTCTTTCCAGCAAACGGCCTCCGTACCGCCGAGCGTGTCTGCCTCTTTGCTCAGGACTCGAGCCACCTCGATTTCCGAGGCGCCGCCGCCGGCGATGAGGGCCTGCTCCCGCACAAGGCAGCGGATCACGCAAAGAGCGTCGTGGATGGAACGCTCCGTCTCGTCAAGGACAAGATTATTTGTGCCTCGGCACACGATAGAGCACGTGGCGCCCTCGTTGTTCCCGAGGATGCTGGGTGCCGCGGAGCGGTCCTTGTTGTGCGCGTCGCTCGCCACGTCTTGAGCAGCGACCGGGGGCTTAAGGCCTGTGACCTTAAGAATTTGGGCCTCGGCCTGCTCAACCTCCTCAACAAGCTCGGCACTGCCCAGACGGTCCTCTGTAAAGCTGTCAATATCCGCGATAGGGTGGCAGCCGAGCGTTTTCGAAATAAACTCGACCTCGTCGCGCTCAATGTCCTTGACAACCATAATACCTAGCTTGTTCATGAAATGCAGAGACATATCGTTCACGGCATCGCGCAGGATCGACTTCTGAATGAGCACGACATTGCACTTGTGCTTCTTGATGGTCTTGCACAGATTCAGGAGATACTGGCGCTCCTCTTTGAGGATCTTGTCCATCTGGCGATAGTCGCTCACGACTACGTGGTTCTCAAGGTCGGGTTTTGGCGGCGACAGCTGGAACTGAATGAGACCAATGCGCGCCTTCTCAACGCGCTTGACTTGACCAGCCACGCGCTGGCGAAGCACAAGCCCGTTCACAAGCTCCGTGTCCTCGATGGTACCACCGAGCTTCTTCACCATACGAATGTTCGACAGATCGACATCGTCATGGCTAGCTACGCGCAGCACAGCATCGACGCACATGGGTGCGAGCTTCGCGCTGAACTGGGATACAATCTTCGAGTTGAGGGATGTGGTCGCAGCCTGCACTAGCGGCTTCTCGCTTGTGAGGTCGATCTTGATCGACATGTCACGCATGATCTCGACGGCGCGACGCGCCGCGCGCGTAAAGCTCTCAGCAACGAGCGACGGGTGAATACCGCGCTCCAGCAGGTGCTCACTGGCGCCCAACAGCGCGCCAGCCAGAATCACAACTGACGTTGTACCGTCGCCGGCCTCAGAATCCTGCGCACCGCTGAGCTCGACGAGCATGCGCGCCGCAGGATGGAGCACTGACATCTCGCGTAGAATAGTGTGCCCGTCGTTCGAGATCAGCACCTCACCGTTCTTCGTCTTGACCATCTTATCCATGCCCTTAGGGCCCAGCGACGTGCGGATCGCGTCCGCCACGGAGCGGCCAGCCAGAATATTCGACTTGCGCACCTCCGCAGGCTTTTCTTTGTCCTTGAACGTGCTGTTCGCACCGTTCACGGGGGTTGCAGCGGCCACAGACATTGACGAGCGCCGGCGTTTGTGGTTGTAAACGGGTTCTGCTAGTCAGGTACGTTGGCATGCCGTGGTAAGCTAGATGAAAATTACTAAGCGTGATTGACAGTAACACGTGGTGGGTAAAGTGCAGAGTAGCAGCGATGATGGCGTGAGGCAAGCTGTGGAGCGTTAAATCGCAGTTTGAGCACCTCGAGCGAATGGCATAACCAGTTCGAGTGAATATTAACTGATCCGTTAAAATTAGTTTGACCTAGACTTGAAAGCCGGCAGTGTTGGGGGGGTTGATCACCATGACTGCAACGCCGCCACAAAAGAGGTCAAGGGTCTAAAGCCCACCAGAAACGTACCATTGTTCCTTAATATACGATGGTCGCAGTAGATCCTATATTCGAGCACTGTGAGTTTGCGAACTGGTATAAGCTGTTCAAGGAATTGACGCCACGAACAAGGGTGCTCGAGGCGCCAGAGGAGTTCCGCGAGTACCTATTATCTGACGGCATCAGGCTTCACGAAGCGCCCGAGGCCGACAGCTCTGATAGCGAGTGGGAGTCGCTGGATGTCGTTACGAAGAAGATCACGGAGGTTTCAGAGCAGGGCTCACCAAATACCGAGGATTCAGATACGGAAGACGAAGCGATGGACCTGAAACCACCGCCGGCGGAATTCCACGAGCATATTGAGCGTACCATTGCTGGGCTTCGCGGCGAGGTTGCGCCGAAACTAAACTGGTCCGCTCCCGTCGACTCGAAGTGGATGCTCACGAGCAACTCGATGCGGTGCACGAACGCGAACGACGTATACATGCTTCTCAAGTCCAGCGATTATGTGAATCACGATCTCAAGCTTGAGCCGAAAACAATAACCTTGGTGCTGCGCGAGTGGTTCGATCTGCACCCGTCTACAGAATTCAGATGCTTTGTACGTGACCGCAAACTCGTAGGCATTTCGCAGCGCGACATGAACTACTACGAGTTTCTTAAGCCTGCCGAGGCCGACATTGTCAGTCTCAGTACGAACATCGTAGACGTCATCAGCAAGAAGTACCCAGATCCGTCCTTCGTTTGTGACATTCACATTCCCATCAGCGCCTCCCGGAAGCCGCAGCGCGCATGGCTCATCGACATCAACCCCTGGCACGAGCAAACCGATTCCATACTATTCTTGTGGGAAGAGCTGCCAACGCTAGAGGGCCCCGAGCTGCGGCTTGTCGACAAAGCAGACCGATCGCGAACATTCGCATCGAAACCTCACTCTGCGAGCCAGGTGCCATACGACCTCGTGGACATGCCGCGCAGCACTCTGGAGGACATGCTCGCGCAGATGAAGAAGAGCCAGCAGGCCGAAACGGCGAAGAAATAGAAGTTACAGAGAGAGAATACGGACCTATGTAACTATGGGGAGAGATGCGATTTATTTTTGTTCCTTCTTTAGCAGAATAAATAGATGTTTTCCGTCCGCGAGGCGGCAATCCCCAGGTTGGGGACTTGCCAGGTTTTAGTGCCGCGCGGGCTTCTGCGCTCAACCAGTTCAGCTCGTAGCGGCCTTGTTACTCCCCGTAGGATCCGGAAAAGGCTCTTCCTTACCGCTGAGCTTTCCGCTAGTATAATAAAGGCGAGGTTTGAATGCAGGATCCTGGCTCATTACTGGCGAATTGCGGAATTTTTGGATCAGGCTGTCGCGGCCCTGAATGCGTGCGAACTTGATCTCAATGACTTTCTCGGAGTTGTAGTTGTACTGACTCCATTTCATGCCAGCGCGTGCCTTGACGAACGTCGCGACATGCTTCGGCTTAGTGAACGAAATGAATGCATAGCCAACATTGCAGCGGTTCATGAAATCAAACCGCAGATACAAGAAGTCATACGTGCATCGGTTCGTCGCATCAAGGAACCTCTTCAGGTCCTTGAAGTCGAGTTTGTTGGGAATATTCCGCAGCATGACCGTCGTGCGCGTCTCCGCGCCGCTCGCGATTGCCTCCAGATCGATGTCGTTGCCACGCTCGCGCTCAGCAGGGCGCGCCTCCTTATGCTCGGCCTTCATGTCGGCGTCGGTGCTTGCCCGCATTTTAATGGTGCTCGGGTGTTTATCGGCAGCTTGCGCATTTGAGTGGCGCGACAACGGTCCGTCGCTAAGTTTAAGCGCGTTCATGCTCTCAGGCAATGATACAACCTCGCGCGCGCCCAACGCTTGCGACTGGTGCAACGGGCGGCGGCCCGGACACATGGAGTCGTGCGCCGCGGGTAAATTTCCGAATGGCCCTTTGCTCAAAATTGAGTCGAACACGTTGCCACTGCTAGTAGCGCAGGCACTGCCCGTGGCGGTTGTGCTGCCAATCGGACCGTAGGCACCGTTGCTATAAAGCTCGCTACTGGCGCTCTCGAGGATGGAACGTCCTGTACGTCCAGCGGCGGCGTCGTGCTCACCGCTGCCCGCCGGCGCGGCTGCGTTCTGGCGCGTCGTGCCTACGCCAACAAGTTGCGGGCTCAGCCTATTTCGCGAGCGGTCTGCGTGGCCGAGTTCCGTCGCTGTCGCTGCCTTTGTGCTTGCGATCCACGAGCTTTCCGCGCTGGAGAAATATGACGAGCTCAGGTCCGACCGGGCCGTGGAGTACGGCGAGGCCAGCGGTGACATGGAAGTGGTCGTGCTGGGGGATGCAAATGCAGTTGGTATGGGCGGAGACTCAAGCGAGCCTAGGCCGATACCAAAGGATGTTTGTGCTTGCTGACGGCTCTGCGCGTTCGCCGACGGACAAGTATGCGAGTGGGGCAGGGACAAGAGGCGGATGGGGAGTTGCATGCCGTTGACGCTAATGACGCGGTTGAGAACCTTTGTAGCATCGCGCACGTCGTGGTACACGCAGACCGCCTGCTGCGGCCCTCCAATAAGCGTCTTGCCGAAGGTTAGCGTCGCGACTGAGCCGTACTGCTTTAGCGGCGCCAGGAGCGCCGAGTAGGTCACACTGTGGCCCCAAGGGATGTCAATAAGTACGCACACGTCGGACTCGAGCGGCACATGGCGCAACGTTGCGCCAGCTAGCGGCGCAATGCTGGGAAGAACCCCCGCGAGTTTTTGGGCGGCCCGAAGGTCGTAGAACTGCAAAGCCAGCTGGTTGTCACCCTCGAATTCGGGCTTCTGCTCAATGTCGCCGACACGCGCAAGCACATCAAGAAACAGGCTCAGCTGGCTTGGTGGCAGATTCAGGACGTTGATGCGGCGACTCGGGCAACCGCAATTTGACGGCGGCTCGGCTGCGCGATGCATCATGGTGCTGGCATCGGCCGAGGAGTACAAACTCGGCCGCGCGCTGGCCGCAGATGGCGGCGCCCCATAGAATGGCGCCGCAACATGGCGCGTATGCTCGAACGCCGGCGTAAATGCGGTCTTGCCATTGGGGACTTGATGGGGCGGCGTTACTGTGTTTGCTGGCAATGACGATGCCGAGTTGCTGCCTGGGGTGAAACTTGCGCGCACATCGAACTTGCGCTGGGGCATGAGTGGTACAGAAGGGCAATGGGCGGTAACCAAGCGGTCTGAATACGCGGTCTCGGCTTCCTTAAGATAAGTCAAAGACATGAGCTCGAAAGTGCTCTCGGGGATGAGTCGTTTTTAGGAGCCGGACTAAGACTCTTGTAGACTCCGCGCGGCCCAGAGGTCCAGAGGAATGCAAATGTCAAACCGAAGTGCACACTGTGTACGAAAGTATGCGCGTCTTTCTTGTGAAGCAGGAGCGGGACACAATAGTGAACGTACGGTGCACTGCTGCTGCCAGTGCTGTTTATGAGTGCGGCTCGGTATTTGGTTTTCCGCTAAGGTCCACAGGTTTCGCACTTCTGGGTTAGGAATGAATTACATATTCTCAGTGATGGAGGTCGAGTAATTATCCTGCTGCAGGAACCACAGCCCTGTGACGCGCCCGGGAAAAAACGCCCACGACGCTAATCCAAAGATCCGCGGCCCCGCCCAGCTATAGTTGCAAAACTGACGAATTTCGACTTGAAAAAGCATAAATATTATATTTGCCTCTGGCTCAATGTGCATTACCGCTTTGTATTTATGTACGTTCTGCTTGCAGTGCCGCACGGCACGGCACTAGGATCGCAGTCACAATACCCATCTACTGCCGGGACCAAGAGCGGGAATAAAAAGGTTCAAGGTTGGAGGGTCGGGGTGCCGATGTAAGAATAAGACAAGTGTTTAACGTTTTCTAGAAAATTAGGCAGTATATGGAGCAGCATATGTTGCACCCCAAACAGTATGCACCCTCGGCATGTACCAACGCCAATAAAATAATAGAGCGCAATAATTATCCGAGCCCCATAGGTGCCCCAGCAACCGTTGCTTTCATAAACGCCGCATACAGCTGTCGCCAACCATGCAAGCAGTGACAAAGCACCTGCAGATATGCTCCGCGGAGGCGCGAACCGCGTGGCTTACCCAAACCTTTGTCGCGGCTCCATCATATAATTATAGTTCGGGCGGACCAGTTTTCTGCAGGCAACTCGGATGTAAGCATCTCCCAACAGGCTTGCTGGCTAACATGACATCTTTAAGATAGGCGCTTTTTTAAAGGGGTTGTTAATAGCGACGTGGCGCGGCTAGAGGGGTAAAGATCGGCACTAGCAACCGCGCTTACTAGAGCGGTCGGAAAGTCAATAGTCAATATCAACATCACACGTGTATCCAAAATTGCGTCTGACGCGTAACGCCTACTTATATTAAAATAGACAGCAGGGCAAACTCTTGGATTCCGGCGCCTACTCGAAGGTTAGGATCCCAAGATATCCGCTTCTCGATTGAGATTATGAGTTAGTAGTGGCCATTACTGCGTGCCAAAATGTGGCTGTCTTATCATACATAAGCCAGAATAATGCTACTGCTTAGCGGCGACTTTCTCGGGCTCCGCATTCGCCTGCGAGCCGACAAGCTCGTGGAACTCGCGCTTGAAAACGTCGAGCTGTGCAACCCGGCGGCGCACTGCATGCTGCTGCGCGATCTCAGTTGCTGCCTGGAGGGCGGAAGAGCCCCACCCGGGCTGCAGCGACTCGGCCTCAACGGCGATCTCTTGTAGCTCGCGCTCGGTCAGGATCTTCGAGCCCGAGAACGTCTCAAACAAGTTCTCACCCACGATACCGCCTTGCAGCAGCCCCTGAACCGCCGGCTCGCTCTCGCGGAATCGCAGCACACGCAGCAGATCCTCGGCAGCCCAACCCAGCAGGGCCGCCTTCAGGAGCTTTGCTGGAACCTTCTCGGTCGTCTTGAGCTGCTGATAGATATCCTTGGCGAAGTTCTGAGGGTAGAACTGCGGCGTTTCTGCTAGCCGCTGAAACTTGCGCGCGCGGTAGACCTTTGAGAACACGACAAGGGCGACTATGAGTGTGCTCACATACAGAATTGGCGTCCATAGCGACACCGTTTTCTCACCCATGTTGCCGCTCGTGAAACGTACTAGCTGTTCGTCTGTAGTGTGCAGCTAGTTTAGGGAATTTGGTGCTGGCTTTGGCAGCAGCAGCGCGCGGTCAGGCCACTGTGGAGGTATTACTAATGCAACTCGCTCTAACTTACCACTAGGCGCAGAGACTATGACCGCGTGCAATCTAGAGATCTGCTTCTTAGACGATGGCTCTGCCGCAAGTCACCCATGGTGAGGACAACACAGAATCATACTTGAGTTCTATATAGAGTCTCTATATCATAAATGCCTTCGTGACCCTTGCATGAAGCCGCAGCTCGGACTATACTTACACGGAGCCGAGCTAAACTCTATTATTACCAAAGATCGAGGTGGATTCTGCCTGCCCGCTTAAGCTTCTTGAATTCCCTCTGGCCCAACTGCGGCGGTAGACCCTTTTTAGCAGCAAGCACTTCGGCAAGGCCATCGCGGACGCCGCGCCGGATCTTGCGAATGTCGCCACAAATGTAAACTTCTGCGCCTTGCTGTAACATTTCCCACACGAGATCGCCATGTTTTGCTAGCTGCTCGAAAATGTACCCCCTGTTCTCATGCGTCGCCTCCACGCGCGAGTAGGCAGGGATCAGCTTGAAGTCGAAATCAGGGCTAGCCTCCAACTCACAAAACTCTTCGCGATGTATGAGGTCCTCGGGCGTACGGCTGCCGGCAAATAATACAGTGGCCCCACTGTCCTTCCCACTAAGCGCGCGCTCGCGGATAAATGCTCGGAACGGTGCTACACCTGTGCCCACGGCAAACATAAGCAGGGGCGTAGACGCGTCCCGTGGCGGACGGAACGTACTCAAAGGCTCGACCGCTGCCATCAGGGTCTCATTTGGTCGATCAATGAGCGAGTAGAGTTGTCCGGTCGCTACGCCCTGGAAGCCAGTTTGGGCATCCCTCTCTACGACGGCTGAAAGCGATGCTGAGCTGGGCTCCTCAAGGCTAGATGATGATATGCTATACCTTCGCGGTAACAGGTGAGGCAGAACATCAAACAAAGCCGACGGCGGCAGGCGCGTAATCCAGGGTTCGTCAGGACTCAGCCATTTCAGCAGACGTGCCAAGTTATAGTTGCCCTGTGCATTACTTACTTCCCAGAGCTGCGCCTTGTCCCTCATGAGAGCGAGGGTACGCCGCCTAGCCCCCTCTGTGGGCGCGAAGTTTGCCAACTTCAAAAGCAGATCCCGCTCGACGCGGCCATTAATATCCAAGGAGTGGCTAGCCAGAAGCTCGTATGACGTGGTTACTTCGCGCGAACCATTGTTGAAGCGAACCGCGTAGTTCCGCCGCTCGGAAGAACCGAACACTGCGTCCAAGAAGATGTCTACCTCACTCTTTGCATTTTTAGGCCACACTACGAGATAATCACCCGTTTTGTACTTGACTCCGGAAGGCAAATGAGCTTTGGCAAAGACATAGTCGCGATCCGTGGCTGCAAGCTGCGAGGAACTCACTCGCATTTCAGTCGGACTCAAGCCTGAGGACTCTGCGTCCTGATAAAATACTTCGGCTATTCCGCCGCTGCCGAGCTGAGGGACTTCGGTAACCTGAACAGTGGGTTCGTAACTGTAAGCCCGCTCAGCGTACCCGCGGGCCGTGATGGCGTGCTGGATGACCTGCTCTTTCCAGTTGAAAAAATCCTCGTCGGGATCAAGGCCGATTTTATCATGAATACCAATGGGAGCCACGCGGTGAGCGCCCAGATCGGATAGTCGGGCATCAAATTTGCGCCCGGCCATTGCAAACTTCTTGCCATAGAGCGATGACCCCCGCGCCAACACGGAATAACCAAAATCAAGCGCCGGCGCTTTGATGTCAAAAACGGTATCCCACAGCTGATGGCTATTTTGATTGGGCCCACCGTCCCCATAAGTGCTCACCAACAACAGTACAAGGTCATTTCTGTCCAATTCTCCTAGACTACGAAAGTCGTAGAGACCGGTGCTCCCAATGAGGGTCGACACTCCTAGACGCCACCTAAACTCAGCATGCAATTGTTTCGCTAGCCTCTCGGTGTTTCCCGAGTGAGAGCCGTGCAAAATAGCGATTCTGCTCGGCGTGGAAGCTACTGCCTCTGCGATGCTCATGGTGAAAGATCGCCGCGGCACAAAACAAGAGCTCACATATTTCTTGCTGTTTCTTAACCAGGGCCCATGAATCACGAGCATTTTTCAGGATCGTCGCCTATTTCGGCGATGCGCGTAATACGTGGAGTCGCGACCGCCGGCCAATTGCGGTAGCGGGCTCAGCCGGGGGTGTCGATGGCGCACTGATGATTAAGATAATGATGACCGACTTGGTCACGAACACTAGCAGCGGCTAGACCGATAGTCAGGTGTGCGCATCACTCGACTAGTCTATGCACATATTCAGCAATTGCCATACTTGAGGTGAGCCCCGGACTCTCAATTCCAAGCAAGTTTACAAACCCTGGAAATTGAGGCTCCTCTTTGATAACGAAGTCCTGAAATTCGGCCACGTTTCTGGAGAGTTTGGGGCGGATGCCTGTGTACGACGGCACCAGGGCGTCAGTATCGATCTTTATGTAGCGCGAGATCGCCTTCTTGGCGGCAGGCAAATTATCCAGGTTAACCTTGTAGTCGTCCGGAGTTTCGACCCACTCAAAATCAGGTCCGAAGCGGATGCTGCCTGCCAAGTCAATTGTGAGATGCGTGCCCAGGGATCCCTCGTCAGAGGGACATGGATAAATAAGCCGGCTCACTTTGGGCATCGATTTCGTATACGCAAAGTAGTTCCCCTTTCCATAGTATGCCGTGTAATTGAGCCCTAGCATTTGTGCTATTCGCGGTGCCCACAAGCCAGCAGAGTTGATAACCTTCGCGGCGGACACGACCATGTCCTCACCGCCGCTCACGCAGCGTAAGTTAAATCCATTGTTGACGGGTTCGATCCCTGTGACTACCGTGTGAGTTGCTAGATCGGCACCGTGCGCTTCCATCTCAGCCTCGTAGAACTTCATGAGCGTGTGGGCGCTGATGATGCCCGTGGTCGGCGAGTCGAGTACTGCGTAGCCCGCGTTAACCGAAGGCTCAAGTTCGCGGGCTTTTTCCAGAGGCACAAAGTTTAAGGGCACGCCCGTGTCAAGCGAACGCCTTTTCAAGCCATTCAAGTACTCAGCCTCTGCCACGGTCTGGGCGACAATCCACTTACCACATTGCTTTACATCATCGAGCCCCCCGCGCTTGTGGGCCTCATAAATGAGCTCTTTTCCTCGAATACACAACTTCGATTTTAACGAGTCCACGGGATGGTACAGGCCGGCATGAATAACTTCTGAGTTCCGGCTGCTCGTCTCTGCTCCCGGCTCCGCGTTTTTCTCAAGTAACAATACCTGACATCCTGCACGGCTGAGCCGTGCAGCTATAGCAAGACCTACAGCCCCCGCGCCAATAATTGCATGGCTGTAATCCAATGCCGTCATTTTGTCGAGGCGCGCCTTAGATCGCTGATGGCCGCCGACCCTAAGTTTCAAGTATGTAACGGGCCGGCAGACTTGATTGACTAATGCTAGTGAGGAGCGTAGTAGAGCTTAGCGGTCTAAAAGTACAGAAAATATGTTTTCTGCCGTGTTTCCTCTTCGAATTTCCGGGCCACTCCCTAATTTTTTTTAGCACACTTGCACTTAGATGGCGCTTAATGACGCGAAGAATCCTAGCGTCATTCGCGCGCATAATTGGGTCATATCTCGTGCATGCGAAACAGATGACAAGTCACGGAAGAGACGAGAAGTGCTCAAAAGGCCGGCATCTATTAACGTGCTCCTATTTTACATGTTGTACACTAAATTTTCTTTGCAGGGATCGAGTGTCCTCCGTCAGCACCAAAATCTGTAGACCCGGATCACATAACGAATGTACCATGGCTTCTGCAGTAGTACGCGCTCCTCGTCATCGGTGGCCTCAATCTCTTCTGGCGTCTTGATTCTAGCTCCGGTGACAATGTCCACCGTCTTGGGGTTTTTGGGCCAGTTACGGTACCACAGCTTGTGAACAACAAAGAACGTAACGGCAATCGGGAGCGACAAGTAGACCTCAAACCAGTTGTATGCGCTGGGTTTTTCTCCCAATGGAAAGATGGCAATCCACATCTGTAGGCCAAGGATTGCCAGGTTGATCCCAAGCGTTATCCAGCCGCCGATGACTCCCGACACAGACTTATAGTACAATTCATCAAGACTGCGCCCTTGAGCTTTCATTGCGGCACGGAACATTATATGGTTCAAGCCAATCGAACCCCATGTATACAAGCTTGACTGGCCCGATAGTGCTTGCATCCAAGCGAACGCCTCGTCGTACTTAGGCGAGGCGACAATGAACCCGATAAGCCCAAACGCGCACGTTACAGCAATGGAAATAATTGGCCTGCCCGAACGATCGATGTATCCCAGGAACTTGGGTGCCATATCCGCGTTTGCAAGTGCTGATAATGTACGGGAAGTGCTGTAAATGGCCGCGTCGGCCACTGAGAGCGCAGCAAGAAGAATCACAACGTTCACAACCGAGGGAAGTCCCGACACGCCTGCGCTCCTAATGGCGAGCACGAACGGTGATGCAGAGCCGTCGCTTGAAGTTCCGAGTCGTGGGTCAGTATACGGCACGAGGCAGAACACAATGGTCAGCGACACCATGTAGAAAAGCAGCACACGCCAGAAGACTTGCTTTACGGCCCTGGGCAGGACGTGTGCAGCATCCTTTGTCTCCGCGGATGCCAAAGCCGCCATCTCAGTACCCGAGAAGGCAAACGCCGAGTTCACGAACACGCTTACGACTCCCTTGAAACCGTTTGCGAAGGAGCCAGGATCATACCAATAATGCGTGCCAAAATAGTGATGCGAAGGGCCACCACCAGCAGTGATGATGATGCCAAAAATGCAGAAGCCAATAATTGTGACCACTTTGATGATTGACAGCACAAACTCTACCTCACCGTAGGCGCGAGCACCAGTGAAGCCTACAGCCGTGAACACAGCCCAAAATAGCGCTACCCACGCCGCCTTGTTCACGTTCGTGGCACCGTTGTTGTCGCCGTTCCAGTAGTCCAGAATGATTGCTGCTGCTGTCAACTCGAGCGGGAAACTCACAAGCCATTGCAAAACATAGTTCCAGCTCATGGCGAATCCCCAAGAGTCGTCAAACAGACGAATTGTATGAATGGCGAACGACCCCTGTACGGGGAAGCGCACAGCAACCTCGCCAATGGAGTGCATCATGGTGTACAGCATGACCCCGACAATTGCAAATCCAATAATGACGCCGCCGGGCCCGCCCTGGGCTAGCGAGTTGCCGCTACTTACAAACAGACCGCTGCCAATGGAGCCACCAATAGCAATCATCTGAATATGTCTGTTTGATAGTGCCTGCGACAGGGGCGCAGCGGCCAGCGTGGCCTGCTTGATTTCCGCCTCGGTCATGCCAGTAGTGTCAACGTGTACTTGCTCTGCGGGCTTGAACGAGTCGACAAAGCGCTGATGCCACTTCGTGCGACAGACGGTCCCATAGCCGTAAGCTTCCGGATCGTTGACATTACTTTTGTCGACAACTTTCTCAGCAGAGTAGCTGTTGCTGGATCCGGACGACCGATCTCCTACATAGCCTCCAGTGGGACCCTCAGCGCTCTTGAAGCCAGCCTCCCCGGAGGGCCCTGGTGTCATTGCCGACACGGAGCTTTCGCGAGAACTAGCGGGCCCTGCTTGACTACGGCGACCAAAGATAGGCATGGCGATGATTCGGGAGGGATAACCCGACCTACTGCAATGAGATCCTCAGACTAGGCAGCCTCAATAGGATTTTCTTCCTATAGCTGAAGGAAATTTGTCTCTGCATTCCAAACCCTGTTCCTATGCCCGGGCCCTAACCGCTACATTGCTAGGATAGCGTCGCCAGGAAGGAGTCGTAGATTATGACTATGGAACGGACAACGAACAGATCAGGACAGTTCAGCGCTTCACTATTTAGTCTTTATGGTAGCTAGATATTGTCCGTTTAGCCAGCCTGAGGTTTTCACAGGCGTACATGAGATCGGATTACATAAGAAGTCGGTAGAAACACGTCCTTTAACGGCAGGTGACCCACCCCTATAGGTAGTTAGCGTCGAGACTTGATTCATAATCGAAGTCGGTGGCGAGGTTAGGGGGTAGACCGGTGCGTGGCGCACTGCGTTGACTCAATAGCCAGTTCGTTAGAAGATCAGCCGTTACAAACGACTACACACGAGTCTAGTGAGCGTCTCAATCGATGGGCAAACTAGCGGGGTGCTCTGTACATTTGATGGTCATTTGGTGGTCTCTTGTGAGCTTTTCCAGGGCTGAGACCCGGGAGTGCGTGTAACCCTGCACGCGGATAAGAGTCCAGAACTATGTCATCGGGCAGGGGTTTGCAGCTGTCGATGGCAAGGAGCAAATCCGCATTCCGGGCCGCGTTACACACCACCCACCGGCTGGGGCTGGGACGGATGCGAGTCTTGATAATGAATCACGCGCTATGCTTTACGCAACAGGGTCATGTTGATGGTGAACCACTGCAAAATAGTGTCGGTTGCGAGCCCTGTTAAATGCGTGTTTAAAAAACCTTTCTGCGCCGTGATTAGACGCGTAGAACGCTTTGCTTCTATAAATAATACTTTGCGGAACTAATGTACACCTCTTCTTATCTGATATGGGTCGCAACGTATTCAACGTATTGGAGCCCATTTGCATCACATGATCTGAGCACTTTACGGTCGTTTGTGCGCGCACTCATCATTAACAGAAGGGTGGAGGCACTAAGTGTTCATTCATTCAACCACGCGCAATGGTGAGTTCTTTTTAGACCGCCACGCATAACTCACTCCCAACCATTCGAGAGTACATATAGATCACGCTCAGTGTTTTCCAGTTCAGTCGTTGTACTTCAACACCAAAACCTGTATATCCTAATGGGATACCGAATGTACCACGCCTTGCTGAGCAATACCTGCTCTTCTTCGTTGGTTTCAGCCATCTCTTGAGGTGTCTTGATTCTTGCGCCTGTGACAAGGTCAATTGTCTTTGGATTCTTAGGCCAGTTGCGAGTCCACAACTTATGTCCCACAAAAAACACGAGGACAATGGGTAGAGACAGGTATACTTGAAACCAATTGTAAGCGCTCGGTGTTCCGCCAAGGGGCCAGATGGCCACCCACATCTGCAGGCCCAGGACAACGAGGTTGATTATAAGTGTGATCCAGCCGCCAAGCACGCCGGCGACAGACTTGTAATACAATTCGTCAAGACTTCGGCCTTGCTTCTTCATAGCTGTGCGGAACATGATTTGGTTCAGTCCAATTGAAGCCCACGCATACAAGGTCGCCTGGCCTGACAAGGCTACCATCCAGTTAAACGCCTCATCGTATTTAGACGATGCCACAATGAAACCTATTAAACCAAACAGGCAGGTAGCAGCAATAGCAACAAGCGGTCGCCCGGCACGATCGATGTAGCCTAATGCTTTCGGAGCCATCCCAGCATTAGCCAGAGCGGAAAGTGTGCGAGACGTACTGTACACCGACGCGTCGGCTACCGAGAGCGAGGCGAGCAGTATCACAACGTTCACGACGGAAGGCAGTCCAGACACGCCAGCGCTCTTAATGGCCAGCACGAAAGGCGACGCTGAGCCATCGCTCGACGTGCCGAGACGAGGGTCAGTGTAGGGGACCAAGCAAAAGACGATGGTCAGAGAGACGATGTAAAACAACAGCACGCGCCAAAACACCTGTTTGACAGCTTTCGGCAGTATACGCGCGGCGTCTTTTGTCTCCGCCGATGCGAGAGCAGCCATTTCAGTTCCAGAAAAGGAGAACGCCGAATTCACAAAGACATTCACGACGCCCTTGAAGCCATTGGCGAATGACCCCGGATCATACCAGTAATGTGTACCAAAATAGTGATGCGAAGGTCCACCACCAGCGGTGATAATGATGCCAAATATGCACAATCCCACGATTGTGACAACTTTGATAATAGACAAGACAAACTCTACCTCGCCATAAGCGCGCGCGCCCGTGAATCCAACCACGGTGAACACGACCCAAAACAGCGCAACCCATGCAACTTTATTCACATTTGTCGCCCCATTGTTATCATCCTTCCAATAATCCATAATGATCGCCGCGGCAGTCAGCTCGAGGGGGAAGCATACCAACCACAAAAATATGTAGTTCCAGCTCATCGCAAAGCCCCAAGAGTCATCGAAAAGGCGGATCGTGTGGATGGAAAATGAGCCCTGAACTGGGAATCTCACTGCGACTTCGCCAAGAGAGTGCATCATGGTGAACATCATGATCCCCACGATGCCAAAGCCGATAATAACACCGCCAGGACCTCCCTGCGCGAGTGAATTACCGCTACTTACAAACAGACCACTGCCGATAGAGCCGCCAATAGCAATCATCTGAATATGTCTGTTCGATAGCGACTGGGACAATGGAGCACCCGCGAGATAAGCTTCTTTAGCCTCCGCCTCAGTCATACCCGTTGTGTCAACATGAACTTGCGGAGCAGGTTTGAACGAATCGATGAAGCGCCGGTGCCACTTGCGCTGCGGCGCCAAATTATAATCATAAGAGTCAGAAGAAGAAGAGAAAACATGAGCCGCATCTTTTTCAGTGTCTACACTCCTGCTGTTTGCGCTGGCGCGCCGGTTGCTTATTTTGACAGCAGATTTTGCAGAACTGCTACCGAAATCTGAAGATGCCGACGCCTGGCTGGAAAGCACGGCATCTTTAGAACCATCTCTGAAACTAGACATTCTGTGCATGCCTATACCTCCCCACTAAATAGTGCCGTTCCACGAAACTTTTATATCACACGGGCGAAATTTGTCGCTGCAGAGCTAACCCTGCAGCGGCGCCTGAACACCCTAACCGCCATATTGGCTGGGGATGTACATACATGTCACGACTGCGAAGATCGGAGCCTTCAGAATACTGAGTGGCAATGTCTCCCGTGATTATGTGGATCATATATATCCGAGCACCGAATTGGTGGCAGCTTTATTTGGGTTGGAAGGTCGACCTTGATGAAGAAGCCGGAAAGTGATCAATCCTCAAATTTCAAAGGATAGTCAGACCCACCGGAGTCAATCCAATTGGTACCGCGATGACGCAACTTGTGTGGTAAGGGATTTGTGCTGCGTTGCTGCTTGAATGAGGCTATAGTTGCATCTTCCTTCTTATTTGTGTACCTACGCGCACCTACTAAAAGCATTGCCAAGTACTCTTGACTCTGAACACAAGCCTGGCCTTCTTTGTTTACCAATGTAGGGCGTCCTGAGCTTTTGTAGTCCCTTCTGAGAACCGTATCACGAAGGTTGATACAATTTGGCAGGGATAAGACATAATTGCAGTGTGATCGGGCAGGGGTTATGTACCGCCAGTGACACTGCTGAGTGCTTGGTGCCTGACAATTAAGATCGCCTGCCAGCGGATTGGAGAATGGCGACTTGTAAGTAGTACGGTGCCAAAGCTCAACTCGAAAAGCATAGAAGTGCTTGCTATAGGGAATGCTTGGCTTGCGTTCAAGCCTGTCCCTGAGCTTGCTTTTAATTGCAGCATACCCACACACATATATTGACCTAGGCATTTTTGAACTATGGCAACGTGCGCGCTGTCGGACTCCACGCAGCAGACGCAGTCAATTCAGAGATCCCCACCGTTTGGCAGTGCCTTGAAACTAGTTCTGTATGTCACATGACTGATAAATTACACAATCGGTTCAGCTACGAGTGAGCCGGAATTCAGCGTTAAGAAGACGCCGAGATGAAATGGTCGCTGGGATTCCTCAAAAGATAATACAGCGATATTTCTATCAGTTCAAAGTACCGCTACGGTATCGAGATATTGAAAGGTTGATTGAACTTTGCAGCAAGCCGGACTATGACGTGCGCGAGTTCCCGAAACGATACAGTGCCGATACGTTGATCCGGATCAAGCGCGCCATGGAGAGCTGTCGCAAGTCCGAAGGGCTGATCACAAGGGCCTCTGCTGATGCAGAAAGCAACTTGCTCGAGGCCGCGGCCGACATGGGTGACTCTACAGCAGTCGCGCTGCTGTGCGGTGCGCGCATGCGTCAAGAAAACGTTTCGCAAGAAGACATGAACAGCGGCAGCGACTTGCTGAAACAGCTTATGGATGCCAAGTTTCCGCTCGCTTTCAAAGTAAGTGGAGACCTTGCGTACTCAATGGGGCGGCCAGCAGAGGCTCTGAGGTTCTACGAACTTGCCCTGGAAAATGGGTTGGATGATAGGCGCATGGTTGTAGAGTGCTACAGGAACATTGGTCACCTTGCTTTCCAGGCACTGCAGCTGGTCAAGTCGCGTGAAGCCCTGAGCCAAGCGTGCATTATAGCGGACGATGAGAAGCAGGTTTCGGACTGCCACTTCATCCTGGCTCAGCTCCGCGAAACTGACCGTGTAGCCGTTCGGCGGCATCTGGAGACTGCCGCAAAGTTTGGGTTTCATGACGCCTTCGTTCCCTTGGGAAACCTGCTGCTGAACTGGTTTGGCGAGGCGGTGCTTGCAAAGGACTGGTTTCAGCTGGCTGCCGTCACAGACAAGACAGGACTGGCGCTCATTGGTTTGCTCGACACTGCCGTACGCTTAGAAGATGAAAATCTGGCGCGGACGACTGTCCTCAGCCTTGAGCGGCACGCAAACGGAGCCGAGCTTCTGAAGTCGCGCCCTGCGATAGTAGCGCAGCTTCGTTCGGCCGACGCGTCGCAGACCCTAGCGCAGGCCACACCCTCCGGCTCTACATCGACAGCTACTTCTGGGCGCTGGGAGTTTTAACTGTACATAATTTAGCTTTATTCCAATTCTGTCGCTATTTAGCAGCGTTGCCACTGAAGAACGGCCGTACCTTTGGAGAAAGCAAGTCGCAGACGCCAGCGCAATGGATTCACAAATATCTACCAAGTAATGAGTCGTCTATTAAGTTGTCGTTCGTCGGTTTTCGTACACGCTGGACAGCGTTCACTTAGTCTCCCGGCGACATGATTTGCGAGATCATGCTACTGTACACTGAGTTTGATTTAACATTTTTATAGCACGTTTAGAAAAGAAAATTTAGCGGCGATTTTTTTGCTGTCAACACCGCCAATCTAGATATTAACTGGAGCATGCGACACGGCGGCGGTGTATGGACGTGCGGCGGCTACTGCGGTGCGATGGCTATCCGTCCCTCCTGCAAGCACGTGATAGGAACCCGGCTTACCCGCCTTGATCCACCCGGGAGACGAGCGTGATTGCGTCATAACGGATGATAAGGAATTCATGTTTCACTGATTAAAGGACTAAACAATTTACGGCTCATACCCTCGCGGGCGCGGCATCAAGCATCCTAGGGCCCATCGCGTAGACGCGCTGATTGTTGTGTGATGCAGAAATCACACTCGCAATGGTTCTTGGGCCTATGTCTGCTTGGCGTCGTTGTTGTCCTGTGGGTAGCAAGCGGCTTCTTCGTGAACGCCATGTGCGTTGACTATCCGAAGCCGTACACCATCACATACATAAACACGAGCTTGATGGCGCTCTATCTGCCTTACGGATGGCGACAGCAAAAGAAGTCGCCTACGAAATTTTCTATCCGCGAGACGGTGAAGCTTAGCTCGCTTTTCTTTGCATTATGGTTCCTGTCGAACCTGCTGAACAATATCAGCTACCAGCTCACAACCGTGCAGAGTGCCACCATTTTGTCATGTACGTCGTCATTCTTCACACTCATGGTTGGGTCGTATCTTGGTGTGGAGAAGTTTAGCATGAGCAAGCTGGGCCCGCTACTCGTCTCCGTCGTCGGCATTGCGCTCATCACACACCAGGATAGCCGCGCCATAACAGCGCCGCCGCGCGCAATCTTGGGCAACTGTCTAGCTCTCGGCAGCGCTTTTCTGTACGGCGTGTACACGACGCTGCTCAAGAAGCAAGTGGGCGATGAGTCGAACCTGAACACTCAGCTATTCTTCGGGTTCGTCGGCGTCATCACGTTTTTGGGGCTGTGGCCCTCGATTTGGCTGCTGAACTGGTTCGGTATCGAGCCCTTCGCGTTGCCACCCACAACGCGTGTCTGGTCCCTCCTCGGACTGAACGGAGCAGCCATAATGATCAGCGACTTCTGCTGGGTGCTTTCGATGCTCATGACGTCGCCACTCGTCGTTAGTGTTGGGCTGAGCGTGACTATACCCCTTAGCATGCTTGGCGAGGTCATTATCCACCATAGATACATTTCGGCCACCTACCTCGTAGGTGCGGCCCTTGTCGGCTACGCATTTTGGTGCATCAACAGGAGCGAGGAGCACGACACAGAAGGTGAACCTGCCGTAACGCCGGCCGCATCCCCGCGCACGAGGCACGCATCGGCCTAACCTCCCTTCGCCAGGCGCGCTCGCCAGGCGCGCTCGCCGCGCTGGCCTGTTTGCTCATACTCAGTAACTTCAATAGCTAGCTACGAGTAGTTCGTAATTTATTTAAACATTTTTGTGGCCAGTTTTTGTTTGTACACGAGCGCTGCTAAGCAGCCAGTGCACGTAGAGTACTAATGCCCGGGCCTGACGCGAGCTGAAACGCAAGCTGCGCTGCCGTCTGCTCGTTACCCTCGGACAGGGCCGCCAACAGGTTATGCAAAACCGTCTCCTCGTCTTTCTGGAGAACGCCAAGATTGAGCAGATAAAGAAGCAGGTGGAAGTCGCGCAGCCGCGACACGTCGAACCCCGACGCCAGTGAGAGCGCGGACTCGAGCTGGGCCGGCGTCTGGCCGCGTAGCTGCGGGCGATTCTCGACAGTAAAGGAGTCAGATGTGTCCCCGCCGGCTACGAACCCATGCGAAAGACTGACCAGCAGGTAATCCACGGGAAATGCGGGCTTCGCGTTCTCCTGCACCGTCAGCTTATACTCATTGATGCGTTTGTAGAAGATATCCGGCACGTAGCGCATGTCTGTTGGCTCTTGAATACGCATGAGCGACGGATTCGTGGACGCCACAATAAGGTCGCTCGCCGCCATGGCTTCTGCCTGTGCTGAAACCTGATAACACGCGACGTCGATGTCGCCGAACTCGTTTCCGGAGACGCAGCAGGTCACAAACCGCGAGCTGAACCGCGAGCCGAACAGATTATGCGGGTACTGATTCTGCAGGCGCGCGGCGAACAGCACTTCCAGCGAAGTGAGGAAGTATGAGTTGAGGTGGCGCTTCGTGACAACTTTGCCCGAGCCGTCACCCAGGTCCACAAGGTCGCTAAAAATAACGCCGACTACCTCAAGGTCCAGCATCTCGCACGCGCGCAGCACGGACGGCGTAGGCAGTTGCTTCACAAATAGCGTATCCGGGTCATCGTCCTGTTCGGGCTCCCAGATGGCATGCACCTCGGCCTTTACGCCGAGCGGCACGGCATCGTAGTGTGCGTAACGGCCAATAAGGAACCCAATACGCTGGGCGTTCGTTTGGCGCCAAAACTCTATGAACTGCTCGATGATTTTCGGTGACGCAAACTCAACGTGATCGACCATGCGGAAGCGCTGCTGCTGTAAGGTTATGGCTGGCGGTTGGCAACGACTGCAGAAGCCCTTCGGCCACGGGCTGTGGCCATTCGTGCACGCGAAGTCCACACTGTACACCGGCTCGTCAAGGAAGCCGCCCTCCTCGATCGTCTTTTTACGCCACGCGTGCAGCGAGACGTGCTTGATGCCCTTGTCGCTCTGGTAGTCGGCATCCCACGGCTCAAGGGGCTGGCAATACTCGCACATACCTTTCGGGCCATGTGTACACAACTTGGTCTGTTCGCGCATAATGCGGCCATCGCGGCTAGCTAGGACCTTATCTAGCGGGTCGTGTTCTGCTTCAGGGGCGCTATTCGACGGAGGCGCGCCGCTGGACGGCGCCGCTACCTTGTCTGTGGGCGTCGCCACGGAGTTGTACGAGATGAAAAACATGTCACCGTGCTTGACGCCGAGCTGAGCGACGGGTGTCGCCCATTTCTCGTTCGCCGACTCTCCCTTTGCCGCGGGCGAGCCCGCCACCGCGAGCTCACCCTCATGCGGTGGCAGCTGGAGCTTGAGTTTAGCAATTGCATCCACAAACGGAGTCTCTGGCGTCACATCGACGCGATAGCTCCCATCCTTGCCGCGGAACCGGAGAATCATGGGCCGTGGTCGATGGCAGTAGCGGTGGTGGTGGTGGTGGTGGTGGTGGTCCGGTTTGTGGTTGTGGAAGGGGTTCATAGTTACTTAAGGCGGAACATGGCGACGTCTGGCTGACTGAGACGGTCACTAGGCGCGGCGAGCGGTTTGTGTTGAACGAAGCGCGCTGCACATGCAAACGAACCTGGAGGCGCCCGAGGACGATGCGATCTCGCTGACGCTTGCCAAGTTCAAGCCGCAGGAGTTGCTCGACGTGATCAAGGGCCTCAAGCAGATCATCGACACGAACCCGCAACAGGGCCGCGCCATGCTCGAGGCGAACGCGGACCTCACGTACGCCATTTTGCAGGCCGAGTTCCTCATGGGACTTGTGGACGACGCCGTCGTCTCCGACGCCATGAAGGCGTGTCACATTGGCGCGGGTCAGAGCAATGTGCAGCAGAACGAGGCACCCGCCAGCAAATCCCCGAGCCCAGAGCCGGCGCCGACGTCTGCGCCGCGTCGAGACCCGTTCGCTGGCATGGATCCCCAGCAGGCTGCTATGATCAAGCAAGTGCTCACGATTCCAGACGACCAGATCGCGCTGCTGCCGGCAGAGCAGCGTGAGCAGGTATTGAACCTGAAAAGAACCTACGGCTGATTTGGGCCCGCCAATGTCCGAGCTGGAAGCGGACTCGCTGTGTAAATAGGTTAGTGACTCTATTTATTTATGATCTTTTATTTACAATCTGAAAGAGTGAAAAATGCGAATGGCGGCCAGGCAGTACACACGCATCCTCACAAACGCGAACGCAGTCGCGAGCCATACGAAGAAGAACGCAGAGTGTGAGGCATAAGTGTAGAGTTTGCACTCTTTAGCTGAACTCGGCTTTTACTGAGTTCTTCATTTACTTTCTACTTACTTGCTTGCATTTGGAGCTTGACGCTGAGTACGCGCGCATTCACCTGACCCTGCAGCTTCTACTTGGCTTCTTCCTTGGACACACCGTTACGGACATAAATGATGTATATGTTACGCAAGTCCGGACTGCAGGCTGCTCGCACGCTGCGTACAGGTGCATTACGACCCGTGCTGCGGGCTCCTATGCGGAGTGTCTCTGGAGGCGAGTTCCCGCAGCTCGGTGAAAAGGAGCTGGAGAAGCTTATGCATAACCCGCTAATTGGAAAGCTCATTGCCTCGCCGCGGGCCATGGAGGCACTGAAAAGCACCACGAAGGCGCTAAGCGAGAAGGGCTATGCCGGCAATATGGGCGTGATGAAGCAGGTGAAGCTCATGATGGACAAAGACGTGCGCTCTAAAATGCTCGAGCTAAAGCAGATCATGGACGAGGAGGGCATTGAATTGAAGCAGGAAGACATGCAGGGTCTCTTCGAAGTCATGGGCTGGTCCGGCAAGAAATAGACGTTGCGCGCACGTACATAGACGGCCTTCGCCAGCGGCGCATTGGCGCCGATTGCGTAAGTAGGTAACCCATACATCCCGATCTCAGGCCCTGTCTGAAAAATATCGCACCGTGCACGAGCACGCGAGACCGCACATGCATTCGCATCACAGCCACTCCGGCCAGTTCTGCCAGCATGCCAAGAACACTCTCGAGGAAATGGTGCTGCGTGCCATTGCGCGCGGCCTGAAAGTGTTCTGCCTGACTGAGCACATGCCGCGCGTGGACGCGAAACACTTGTATCCAGAGGAGATTGCGAGCCACACATCGACGCAAGACCTGGCGCAGACGTTTGAGTCGTACTTTGTCGAGGCACGCCGCCTGCAGCGCAAATACGCGGAGCAGATCCGCATTCTGGTCGGGTTTGAAGGCGAGGGCATCAGTGCGTCGTACCTCGAGCTCATGCAGCAGATCGTGCGCGAGTACAAGCCAGATATGTTCATAGGCTCGCTGCACCACCTTGGCGATATTCCAATAGACTACGACCAACCGATGTGGGACGCCGCGCTGGCGGCGGCGGGCGGCCTGCAGCAGATGTACGAGGCCTACTTCGAGCAGCTGAGCCGTGTCATTACCACATTGCGGCCACACGTAGTGGCGCACTTCGACCTCATTCGGCTGTTTTCGCCAGCCTTTAACCTGCGCACAAGCGCAGTCTGGCCGCTCGTCGAGCGGGCCGTGCGCGCGGGTGTCGACGCCGGCAGTCTATTCGAAATAAACTCGGCTGCGCTGCGCAAGGGGTGGCCCGAGCCGTACCCGCGCCGCGACATCGCCGAGCTAATTATTGCATGCGGTGGTAGATTCTGCCTTAGTGACGACTCGCACAATGTAGACCAGGTCGCGCTGAACTACAAGCCGGTCCTTGCGTATCTGCAGTCGCTTGGTGTCGAGGCAATTTACAAGCTTGACCTCGTAGCCGGCAATACTCAGGTGGTGAAAGTAGACATTCAGGACTTTGTACAGTGGGCCAGCGAGGCCCGTTAAAAAGAGCTAGTCGTAATAGATATGAGGCCCTTCAGCACAATAACTACAAAAAAAGGGGAAAAAGAACGTCGCACCCGTGACGGGACTCGAACCCGCAATCCCCACATACCACCGAATTCGAAATTCAAATAGAAGTGTGGTGCGTTACCCTTACGCCACACGGGCTTGTTTCAGCCCACTCCAAGCCATTCGACTAGGCCATCGAGACAAATTTATAATACGTGAGTGATGTGGCATATAACCGCAAAGTTGTGGGTTTGACAGAGCGCTGCCGTCAAGGCCTCGTTGTGCCGCGAGCTGTGAACGGCGTGGAGTCACAAACGTTCGCGGCGGCCAAGTGGAAAGTCGCAGCGGGCTGTACGGACATGAATCACCACTACTGCATGCTCAGGGTGCGAGTTCGAAAGTGCAGCGCGTACGAGCACAGTTACAGGAAAAAGATGAGTAAAAATACAGAGACATAAGTTAACAGCAGAAAGTCAATAAATAGAGAGGCAGAAAGGTTGCGGCGCGCAGAATTACGCTGAGTACGAGCGCTCGAGATTGGCGAAATCAATGACCTCCTGCAGGCGGCGCGCGTGCTCGGCTTCGAGCTCGGCGCGCGGCATGGGCGCGTACACGGCGTTCCACAACGCATTGAGGTGCGGCCGCTGCTCGACCTCGGCCGACGTGAGCACACGCTTGTGGCGCAGATTCGCTGAGGTGGCCGCAGACCGCAGTTTCGGTGAGAATGGCGATGGCGGGCTACGCTTCAGGCTGATGTGGCTCGCGAAGTGGCGCGGGACATTGGCCTTTGACGACGACGTAATGTCGCCCAGCGGCGTGCGGCTGCGCGCGGGCGTCTCCATTGGCTCTAGGCTGGCTGGCGGGTCGCGACTTTTGTTGACGGAGCCAGGCGCGAGGCACGAGGCACGCACTTCGTCGCGCTTGGGAGATATCCACCCTAACCTTATAACGCCGGCGGCCGGAGACTCAACGCTCCGGCAGACACGCGCGCGGCAGGCAGCCGGGCTTGTCCACCGCCCCTCCCGGTAACCCTTGCCCGCTATACAGCGTGGCTTCGATTTGTCGACGCGCAGGCTTGGGGACCACAGCAGTACGCACTGCTCAGGCAACCCGTCGTCGCAATGCTGAAGGCACTGGGACTGTCGAGATCGCGGCGCCAGGCTCATGTGGCCGCTACGAAGGCTGAGCTGGCCGAAGTGGTGGCCGAGGGCGTGAGCCTCGAGCAGGCGCTGCTTGCCATGGACACTGTCCTGAACGGCCAGATTGACGCCGCCGAGCGGCAGCTCGCCGCCGAATCGGGCGTGTACAAACAGATCGCTACTGGTGTACTGCATTTCATAGGTGCAACGGTCAGCTTCGAGACGGAGGCCATCATGCAGGCGGTGCATTCGCTGGGCATCAGCGAGTCCGCTGCCGCAAGGGCGAAGGACCACGCGCAAGCATCGGGCCTAGCAACTTCGATCTTCCGGCCCGGAACTGAGTACGAGCTCGTCGAGCTCGAGAGCAGCCTGCTCTGTGCTATCTCGATGTTGCTCACGGAGAGTAAGATCGAGACGCTGAAGGCACTGTACAAGATCCGTAAAACGTATCTGGCACTCGAGGAACTCCGCAAGCATGTTGAGGCCACGGAGCGATCTACTGTCCGACCACACCAGTCGACAGACTTGCCCGACCTGGCGCAGTTCCGCGCTATTCACAGCGAGCGCACGCAGCGCTCGCAGGAGCCGACTTCAGGTCGCGAGACGCCCTCAGACACGATCGAGGAGTATGTGCGCAGCGGAGTCGAGGCTTGTGCGGGCTTGCTACACCTCATTCTGTCATCTGTGCCGCCGAACATCGCAAAACTGCTGGCTATTGTCGGCCTGCACGGCAACCGCGAGACGGCTTTGAACATGCTGTGGCATGCGTCGAAGACGTACCGCAATATCCACGGCTCGCTGGCCCTTATTGCCCTCATCATGTTCTTCGACAGCCAGCTGCAGTATCGCGACATTCTGTTGCCGCGCGCTGAGGAGGATGCCATCAGCGACAAATATGCACCGAAGTCGCGGTCCGGCTCGGCGAACATCAAAACGACTGCCAAAATGACGCCGCGCGAGCTGCATGAGACTAAGTCGCAACTCATGGTTGCCCTGCGTCAGCAGCGCGTTTACTACCCGAACGGCGTGCTCTGGCTCCTGCAGGAGGGACGCATGGTCACGCTCGACGACCTGGCCCGGGGTGTGGCCATTCTGGAGAGTCCCGAGTGCGGCCCGAACCAGATGCGCCAGGTCGAGGGTCTGCTCATGTTTGACCGCACAATGTTTCTACTGTCACTGGACCGTCTCGACGAGGCGAAGACGGCATTCATTGACCTTATGGACGTGAGCACCTGGAGCCACCCGCTGTACTACTATCTGTCGGCGGCCTGCCACCTTGAGCTCTACCGCCAGCTCGACGACAAGACGAGCCCCGCCGCGGTCGAACACAAGAAGAAGATTGCCGAGTATTTCCAAAAGGCTCCGCATGTGGCCAAGAAAAAGCTTCTGGGCAAAAAGATGCCGTTCGACTTGTTCGTCACGCGCAAGATCGACGAGATCATGCATACGGCGGCGCGGCATCACGTCGACGTGGCCGATGCCGTCGAGACCTCGCTACTGTACGAGGCCTTGTATTTCTGGAACGCACCCTCACGCATGTCGGCCGATGTGGCTGCGCGCGCCATTCACCGCCTCGCCTACTCGGCCAACGGCAAGGTGCCGGAGTCGAAGGACCAGGCCTTCACGCGGCAGCTGCTGCAGGCCGTGTACATGCGCCAGACCCACCAGGAGAAGGAGGGCTTTGAACTTGTAAAGCATCTCTGTTCGCAGGCGGTCACTGGTGATGTGGCCGCGAACGGCGGCAAGGTGTCGTACCACCCGCAAAGGCAGCCCTGGGCGGCACCGGCCGCCATTTACGAGCGCGCCATCTACGAGTTCGCGATGAACGGCAAGGACCATGCCAAGCAGACACGCCGCTGGCTCGACCTTAGCGCGGACTGGCCCGACGACTACGAACTGAGCACGCGCATTAACATGAAGATTACGGGCGCGCGCGACCGCCTCGACATATATAGACTCTAGCACTGCTCGGTGACAGCATAGTCGCGTTTAGCATATGCCCATATTTTGTTACTAGGACCTAGCCTATTTACATTGCCGCCTGCTCTCGGGTACAGAACTTACGGGCCGCAAGTGAGTCTAACGCGTCCTTGTGGGGTTGGGAGGGCCCCCCAGGGCATGAGGTCCGCGCGCGGGTGTGTAATCACAGTCCCAGGGCCATCCACGACCAGCCAACTCGATTTGGGTGGAATGGAAGTTGAGGCCACAATTGACAACTCCTTAGTGTTCACAGGGGAGCCGCTTCATGTCAGCGTCGAGTTCATTCCACCGCCGAGTGAATTGGGCCTGCCGCCGCCCGTGCTGCTCAGCGGCTACGCTGTCGTGCAGGGCTCATTCCGGTTAGGCGACATGATCCTGTCCGAACCTTTTGCCGACACGCGCAAGGCTGGTGTCATTCTCGGCCGACGCGGAATCGAGTACGGGGCGCCGGCGAGTGGCGGTGGCCTGTTTGCCGGTGTGCTTGACGGCCTGCGGCACCTCGTCGTGAACAACGCGGCATCAAGCGGCAATGCGCGCAGCGGAGCCATTGCAAATGGCAGCGATGACGATGAGGGCGACTACCCCATATTCTCAACCTCTCAGGTCTTGCTGTTCACGCACCTCGAGCTCAAAGATAGTCAGAAATTCAAGCTCGCCGTCGATTTGCCGCCTAACTTGCCGCCCACGTACCGCTCGCGCTCACTGCACATATCATATCACTTCATTGTTGGCTTTGAACGCCTGAACCCAGGCTCGCAGCCGCTGGACTCCCGCATGTTTTTGCCATTCCGCCTCCTGCCGCGAACGCCCACTATCGACGAGCCAATACCGGCCAAGTTCGACCTGCGCACGCCCGTTAACGCACCGCCACCACGGTACACTGAGGAAGAGGTGTCGCATGCCGAAGCCGCTGAAGCGATGAACACGTATATCAATGAGCTACTCGATGGGGGCATGCCGCACAACCGACGCAGCAGCAGCATCGGCGCCATCCCCGGCGCAAAATACACAAAAGTGAGTTTTGACATCTCACGCAACAAAACAGCCATTGCTACGCTCGTGCTCGCGCGGCCGGCGATACGCGTGGGCGATGTGCTAGCGGCGCAGATCAAGCTGCATCGGCCGTGTCTGCATTTAAGCGCATTTTTCGAGCTTGAGGAACTAATTGAAGAGCCGTACTCTGCCATCCCGGCTACGCAGCCGCGCAATGGAGAAGCGCCAGAGCCGTCGTCTACGTATACGACCTATGCGCGACAGTATCAGGGCGTGTACGGGTATAAGGAGGTGTCCATTTACTTACCAACACTGACAAGTATCACACCTCGCCTGGATACCGAGCAGATTTCAGCGTCATGGTCTTTGCGCCTCGAGTTCGTCGGCCTTGCCGGGTCAGCTCTCGCCGACATGGGCGAGGACGTGGAAGGACTTCTGGCTAAAGGACAGGTTGACCACGAGTTGTTCAGCTGCCGCATTCCCATTGCTATCATGCCGCCAGAGACAGGCGGCCAAAATCCATCCAAAACTTGGAAACTGCTATGACGGCGTCGAGCAGGGCAAAAACGAATGACAACCCTCGAGCGTGCACGGCATAGCCGGCGAAAGCATAGTTATAAGACTTGTTTGCTACATTACACTAAATGTCAGGGTAGTTACGCCGTGGCAGGCAGCGGCTATGCATATCTACACCCCGTGCGTAGTAACGTGTGGGCTAACCCTACTACTGTACGTAAACACGTTCTGTATAACCACATGACCGCCACTGGTCGCGTAAACAAGCACATTTGTGGCTAAACGCCGGCACGCAGACGCAATGAATATTGAATCGCTTATTCGTGAATTCGCACATGCAGAGCTTTCGGCTCCGCCGCTCGGCACAGAAAGCACCGTTGACACGCCTAGCGCGCCGCTCACGCCTAGCGCGCCGCTCACGCCGCCGTTAACGGCGCAGTGGAGACAGCGGCGCCGCTTGCCGACTCAGCTTGCCCACGACACGCAGTGCACTGAGCAGTTTCGTTGCATTGCAGAGGATATGTGTTTGTTGCCGCAAGACGGTAGCGCCCTCGTCACAGACGAGATTGAAAACCTGCGTGCCGTGCTAAAGCGCCTGCGCGCGCTCGTTCGGCGCAAACATATGAGTAGCGCCCAAGCGCATGGCCTCAACACTCTGTTTATGGTGCTTGATGAAGGAAAGGCAGCCCTGGAAGAGGCTCTGTACAAGCGGGCGCAGTTCATGGTTGCGACGCAGGACTACACAAAGCTGCCGCAGAAGATGGTCGACGAAGTGATCAATTACTTAGCGCGACGAGCTGTTGGTTAGCCAAAGAGTTACGAAAATAATGGGTGCTAGTTTTCAAATGTGCGCCTTAATGTCGAGGGCGCAGTTCCACTTCTCGCCCGCAGGCAGCTTGTTGAATTGCGCGACGTAGCCGTTCTCGACACAGATCATCTGGTGGAAACCGTCCTTCGGCTCGAAGTCACTCATGCCGCGCGCCTTTTCTGTCCACGGGTTCCACACGACCGTGTCCTTCAGCGACTCGCTCGCAGTAACGGTAAAGAGAGTCTTGCCCTTCGACTCGATCGTTGCCGTCTTCGGCGTGTCCTTATAGATTCGGTCAACCTCCTCGTTAATGGTGATGGGCGACTGGCCTTGCTTCTTCTCGCCGCCGGCGCCGACCTTGTCAACGAAGGCAAGGTCGTTGAAGCCCTGAACGCTCACATCAGTAACTTCGGGCACTCGGTAGTAAGTGTGGAGAAGCACGTTGAAGTCGAACGGCGCCGTGCCGGGGTTCACGACATCGAGACTGACCTGCAGAGCATCGGGGCCGGCCAGCTTAACCGTATAGATAAGTGAGAAATCGTGGTCCCACGCAGCCTTCAGGTCCGCGTCAAGGTTCTCAGGACCAAGCCCGAACTGGGCCGTCGCCTCGTCGACTTGGCCCAGGAATTCCCAGTGCGAATTGCGCGCGAAGCCGTGCTGCGGCAGCTTATCGGTGTCGGGGTGGTTTCCCTTCGCCGGACCGAAGCGCGGGAACACCAGCGGGATTCCGCCGCGTACCGCCTTCGAGCCGTCAAGCTTGCTGCCCTCGCTCAGCCACAGCTGCTCCTTGCCGTCGACCTTCCAGGACAGAACCGTAGCGCCGTAGTTCAAGATCTTGACGCTCGTGTTCGGGTTCTTGGCATCGGTGATAGTAACTGTTGTGGAATCAGACGTCACGGGCATGGTAATTGCGCTTCAGTTGTGTTTGTTGGACTAGTCGGAGGAGGGGAACGGCTACGGTGGAGAGACATGCTAATAAGCGGACCCCAGCGTCAAGGGCGTGGGGGAGGTAAGGGTTGCAGCAACAGCTTTCGCGATGTTTAGCGTCTTAAGCGCGCGCTAGAGCTTACGGGTGATAAGGCGTGGCCCACCAGTTCCTTTTTATAGCGTAAATACTTCGGGGCAATTTTGTATTATCGCCGCGATTTGTAGCTCTCCTGTGCCTCTCTATCGCCGTTGTCATTGTTGAGTAATATATAGCCAGATATAGTCTGTGGCTCACTTGCTCTCCTTTTAATTCATCATTGCTGATAGCCAGGATACCTATGCCTCTTACGCCCATGGCGAGGAGAGGCCAATGAATTCAATGCACAGTAAATTCTTTTGTCGGCTTTCACGACATAGTCCGTTAGGCTGATATATGTTAGTTCCATACGGTTGTCGCTTAAAATACTAGTGGTGAAAATCGATATCAGGGTTAAACTATGTTAAACTATGTTAAACTATGTATATGTCTCTCTTTGCTTTACGGTTTAGCTGGCGCCCTGGTTGTAATCCGGTTGGGGGGAGGCATTCAGCTTCGCGGCATCTGGCTTTGCAGCGTCAATCTTGACCGCATCGGCATTCGCAATATCCGCCCTCGGCACTTCTGCCTTCGCTGCTTCTGTCTTCGCCGCGTCAGACCGGTCAGACTGCCAGAACCAGCGCCGCGGTGTAGATGGCGTGGTGGGCGCTGACTGCTCGCCGAATTTTTCACCAGACGCGAGCGACGGTGTACGCGGCGCACTCGAGGTCTGCGAAGCCACCGATGCCGAGGAGCTTTTGGGCATTTCGGCATTCTTCGCACCGCTGGACTTGAAAATGCCGAAAAAGCGTTCGATCCCGGAGGGCTTCTGTAGCTTGACTCCCGGATGCACGGGGTCGACAAGATCGAATAGTCGCTTGTCTGTGGTTCTGTTCGAGATGCGGAAGTTGTTCGTGCGCATCCAGCGGTCACTCCACGCACTTCCATAATGCTGGAGCGGTGACGACGCAAACGAATGCTCCGCCTCCCCATGCTGCTCGTACTTGGCACTGGCCAGCAATGCCATGAGGTACTCTTCAAACTCATGCCGGATGTAGTCCTCGCCACCGTAGTATCCTAGGGCCTGAGGCTGCCAGCTTTCATTTGTATCCCACGCCGTATTCACAGCTTTCTGCACGGTACTGATAAACGCCTTGTCCTGATCCGTGAGCTGCAGCAATGGCGCAACATCTGAGTTCCGCGTTACAACCTCGCTCGTATCCACATTCACGACCACGTCAAAATCGATGTCCGTACCCAAGAAAAGCTTGTTCGTGGTCCCCATCATGCCATACTGTGTCTCGGGCTGCTTCAAATCGTCAAACTGCTGTAGAGGCACGAATGGGCTGAAAACACCACCGCCAGCGAACAGCTGCAGTGGTAGGCCGAAATACTTCAGCAACGACTGTCTATCAGACGAGCTAACGTGCGTCGGTTGCTGCAAGTCCAACTCGTAACTGCTCAAAAGCGGCGACCCGCTGTCCTCTAGATGGTTAATAAGGTTCGGAATGAGCGAGACGAGAGCAAACTGCGTCGTCCCTAAAACATCCGTGTCGCTCGCGTAGAACAGAATTTTCGTCTCGAGCAGCATAGCCTTGAACAGCACAAGCACCTGCGCGCCAAAGTCGTGGATGCACTTCTGCAGATTCATGCCCACATGCAGATCATTTTCATTCGTCCACAGAGGCATTTGCACCAAGTTGTGATAGAAGTGGTCTATGATCGCACGGTCGCCGAAGTTCTGCTGCGCAAAATAGCTGCGCGTGACTACCGTGAGCTTCTCCTTTATAGGTCCGAACAACGGCTTGCTTGCAATCACAACGACGCTCTTTTGTACCGTGCTTCGCGTGTATTCCTCGTCGTCGCTAAGCTTCAAGTCAGATGTCTGGATCTGGCGTGAGCACGCAATGGCGAACAGCGTCGTTACATTGCGGAAGTCCGTCGTGCCCTGGCGGATGTGGCCGTCCTCATCTCGGTCGAATGTAAGGGAGGTAGCCGCGTGCCTATTGCGGTCATAAAGCAGCATAAAATACGTCACATTTTCTTCGAACTGATGACTGCCATCCGGTAAGCTCTGGAAGGGCAGATAGGGCCACATGGTGCTCTGGGACTCGTCGGGGCCAACCCAGTACTCCACCTCAGGACCACGCTGGTGATGGAAGCCAACAACGCAAACGCCAATGATGGGCGGCTCCGTCTTGCGCTGATCGAGCTTCGGCAATGGTGACTGCTCGTACTTATACGCACGAGGCGATGCATTTGGAGACGACTGTGGAGACATTGACGGCGGCGGCGGTAGTGTCTCCATGTCGTCCGGTAGCTGAAACGACTCACCCAAGCGTGGAGCTGAGGCTAGAGCCGATCCAGTCGTAGCCGTTTGCGACACAGAGTTTTGGTCTGCAGCGCCAGCGCTCGGCACAATCACGCCTAGAGCGTCTCTCGTAAGTTGATCCCTTGACTCTGATGGGCCCTCCATGCCCTTAAAGTCGCTAGAGACGGCACGGATTGAATGCGGGGACTGTGCTACGAATGAGGTCTCTGCCTGGCCTTCTTTCTGAGCAGCGATTCTGCCAGCTCGGTCCTCGGGGCTTCTAATAAAATGCTGGCCAACGCCCCCTGATGCTCGAAGCTTCTCACTGCGCAGCCCGCCGACGGGGGGCGCTGCAGCCGGGCGTGGCGTGACCTGCTCATCAATTCGCTGCGGTGATGTTTCAGCTACGGCTGAGCCGTGTGAAGACGCAGGATCCGACGCACGTCCTGCAGGTTCTGTAGGGTCCGAGGGTACCACCTGTGTGGCAGAGTCCATGTCAAACTCATCGCCTGCAAAGCGCTGAGGATGAGAAGTATCCGGAGAGTCAATCTTGCGCATAGTTGCTGCCGTCACGACGACGTCGTCTGGACTGTCGAAATACGAGTCAAGGTCCACGTCGGACTCAACGTTATCGCGCGAGTCGTCTATGTTCTCCAACATGACCGGACGCGCAACCATTACAGGCTGGCGCGTGGCCTCGAATGTCTGTGCGATCTCGGGCTCCACGGAGCGCGCGATCGACCGCTCCGGGATTTTAGGTGAGGCGCTGGCCTCAGCGTCAAGCGCGGCATCCTGAGCCAATGGGCTTCGGTTAAAGGTAAGAGCAGCCACCGGCTCAGGTCTCGCAACAAAAACGTTTTCAGTAGTATCCGTGAGCGGTACGCTGGCCGGCTCCTCGCCGGGTGAAGGCGCGTCGCTGGACACCTTGGCCGCCTGTAGCGGACTCTCTGCTTCTTCTCTTTCTACACCAGGCCGTATATCTTGTGTGTGTGCCTGTCCGCCGGCTCCGACGGGCACATTCTCCGTGGGCCGCAAAGGCGACTCTAAGCTAGGCTCTGTGCGCTCGTGGTTCAGCAGCGAGCCTGCGCGTGCGGCCTCTTCAAACTGAGCTACACGCGCCGAGACCTTACGGATCGTTCCCGTGCCTGGACTCGTAGCCTCGGATCCTGAGGTCGGCGCGCTTGAGACCTGATCCACGGCGTGTGTCGCGTCCGCCTGCTCAGGACTGGCTTCACGCGTGGTTGCAGACGAACCATTTTTGGTCGGCGAGCTTTGCTTGTTTTGCGCGGCCTTGCTACGCCTTTTGCCTTTGTTCTTTGCCATGATCTTGGTCAGTCGGCCGTTTCAAATCGGCGCTAAAGTGCCTGCCTCGAGCCGAATTTAAAACACGCGTCGCGCGTTCAAGCTGTGCAGAGCAGAATCATGTAAGCAGCACCGCCGCTGTTGGCCCGCTGCCATAGTGGCTTTCTTACTGACATCGCGTATCGTCCCTTACCACTGTCATACATATGCGGCGGTGCGTGCTGCAACAGTGACGACGATGCAACAACGTAGTGCGCACCGTGCTTAACAATAAACGCCTATTAGCGACCTATGTACAAAACTCTTAAGGCTGCCAGTCTCTAGGTGGCCCGTCATGGTGGTGCTTATCATCAAGTCCGCCGCGTAGAAGCGGCGCACATCCGAGTCTCACCATGGCCTCGTATTGATCGAGTGCTATGCGGCCAGCCAGCCTTCGGAGCTTGCTATCACCGACTGCACTAGTGTCGACTAAGCCGAAATCGAGGACAGCCTTGCGCATGGCTGAAACGCGTGCGTTCCCTGTGAGCGTAGATATTCTGCGAGGCACGGCGTGCTCGAGGGGATCAAGCGTCAGGCGCCGGTGCTGAGACCGGCTGAACCACTGCAAGGCAGCCGACATTGCCCTCAGCCGTTGCTGAACAATTGCCGCATCGAGAGTCGTGGGCAGCTCTGCGCGCTTCAACTTCGCAATCTCGTAGTCTTTGTGCTTACTTGCCTCCTCTACATCCACTAGCACCCTCTGAAGCTGCGACTCGCGCCCGCGTGATTCAACCTGCCACGTCTTGAGGGCATCGATTTCGGCAGCAAGATCTTTCGCTTGTGATAGTTTGGACTCGAGGAACCTGATTCGCAGCTTTAGGGCTTCCAGCTCACGCGGCTGCGCACGGGACTCGTCTGCAAGCTCTGTAGTTGCAACCGGTTCAGTTTGTGTGTCTGCGCTCTGAAGCTGTTCAACTTCTTGCTCCAGGCGCGCGAGCACTGCCACATCCAAGTCCTCATTGACCTCACTTACAAGCATTTGCAGCGTTTCCTGAATGCGTGGTGGTACTGCTGGCGCTGACTTGAGCCAATTCAGCACTTTGTTCAGGTGAGCAGACGTACGTCCAACCGAGCGGAACAGTTTGAACACAGCATCCCAGTCGGGCTGCAGTGCTTTGTAGTTATCCTCCGCGTTGCATACTTGCGCGTCAATTGCGTGGGCGAACATTCTTGCAGATATATCGCCTACGCGGAACTTATCGAACGACTCGCGCAGCGACGTACCCAAAGAGTAGTAGTCAATGAACGGAAGCGTGTCAACATAGTTGGGCGCGTCCTTTGCGAAAATCGGTCTCAAGGCATCGGCCACGCCTAGTCGCTGCACGCTAAGGTCTAGTTCTGAAGCGGCAAGCTGAAGTTTAGTAGATACGAGCTCCTGCCTTAGAGTCTCCACGGATTGCTCGCTCGTTTGCGACGCAAGCAGGGCGTTGATCCTGGCCTCTGCGAGCTGTGCATCATGTTCCGCCTTTGCCGTGGCGGCGGCCAGCTCGCGGCGAAGGTCCTCGATAATCTCTGACAGCTCCTCTTTTTGAGCCACATACGACTCCTCGAGCTCCACGCTCAAAGCCTGCAGCTCCTCCAATTCGGCGACGCGAGCCTCAAGCTTGGCTTTGAACTCTGCCTCGGAATGCAGTTCTGCCTGTGCTGCTAGATACCGCTCTTCGGCCAGCTCTTTATCCAACGTCGCCAGTTCTAAGCGTTCGGCAAGTGCCTTCTTTTCGTCCCATATGGCTTTAACTTTCGTTTCGAGCTTCTGTACTACACGCACAAGCCGCGCTTCGCGAGACTCGTTCGCTTCCATGCGAACGTAGTCAACGGCGCCGTCGCAGCTCGCTGACCTGTTTACAACGCCGCGAAACAATAAACAGCCGGGACACGACCCCCGGCTTTCATGCGCGCCGGCCATAGCCCATACCCTCATTAGTGCATGTGACCGACACGAGCTGACGGTGCCGGACGACACACTACAACGCGTCAAGCTCGCAAGCGCGATTGTGAAGCGCGCGATCCACAATGGCCACGAGCTCGCGAAACCTGTTTGGGACGAGCGAGAAGTCCCGACACGAGATCAGCGATACTGACCGCGAGAATGTGCGAGAAGTCTTCGGGATCTTCGACAGCGATAAAGACAACCGCATCGACTTCCATGAGCTGAAGTGCGCCATGAAGGCGCTCGGCTTCGAGCCTACAAAGCAACAGGTCAACGAGATCATCAAGAAAACCGATCCCGTGTCTCAGCGGTACGTTTCCTTTAAGGAGTTCGAGACAGAAATGTATCGCCGGCTCGCCGAGCGCGATCCCGAGTATGAGGTGCGCCGCGCATTCGAGGTGTTCAAAGGCGACGATAACTCGGCGCGAGGGATCACTATTGGTGACCTGAAAAGAGTCGCGCAGCTGATAGGTGAGAACATTCCCGACGACGAACTGGCCGCCATGATTGACGAGTTCGATCTCGATGACGATGGCGAGATTTCGCTCGACGAGTTCATGCGCATCTGTATGAAGTGAGTGTTTCTTGCTTAAATTAGAAGAGTATGGCGAGGTTGTATGGCGAGGTTGCAGATTGCTCGATATCACGCGTGGCTGTCGCGCAGAAGCGCTTTGTCTTTGTGTAATTAGCAGTCCTGTTCGGGAGGGGGGTTTGTCCACCTTCGCGGGCCTGGGCCTTAATGTGTTTGGAAAGATGCGATTATATTTATTTTCTATTATGATTGTCAGACCCTTAGCTGGATCAGGAGGCACTTTGTAGCGGAGCGATAATCGGTCCCCCTTCACGAACCCCGTCACTCGGATACACTCGGATGCATGGACTAGAAGTGCCATAATTTAGTGAGCCAGCGGCGTGCAATGTTCACCTTTTCTCTGGTTAGGACTCGATATTGTCTTCACGCGTCTAACCTGTAAACATATATTTTGGTGGTGACAAAGCAGCTGCGACTACTTGTTCGATATGGACTTTTCGAAGGTGCGATTGGACTTCGGTAAGGCGCGCCTGCGCGGCTTGCCTGGCCAGACATCGGAGTCACCAGCGGTTGCGCCAGCGGCGGCTTCTGAAGAGCCTGCTGTTACGGTTGATGCGGACGTTCCGGGAGAAGTCATCGCCCATGCACCACAGTATACAGCGACGCTCACGCCGCTCTCACGCGACGCCTATCAGTCGCACAGTTTGTATAGCCTCGAATCCGATGCTGCGTCCGGATATACATTGGCTGTTACGCCTGAAGGTGTTCTTGTGTGGAAACGCGGGAACGAAAGCACCCTTTTGTTCCCGCTGGCGCCAAATAACAAGGTGCGCGCGCTTTTCGTGCCTCCAGCCGTTGGCGAGCCGGCCAGTCAGCCGGGTCTTGTAATTATCGATCGTGCGTCGGGAGACGTGACGTACTGGGAGTCCGTGAGTAGAGCCGTCGTATCTGGGGCCGATGCGCACGCCGACACGCACATAGCTCTCGACCAAAGGTCCCGCGACGCGCCTGAGTCGATCTCCTTTGTTGAGCTTATGGCCCCCGTGGGCATTGCCATAGGCACGTCGTACGGGAAATTCTATGTGCTATATTTGCGTGACAGCCTGGGTCGCCGTAATGTTCACGCGGCTCCGTTGCAGCCGGGCAACGGCCTACTAGCCCGTATTCGCAGCATTGGCGGCTATGCACGCGACACGAGCTGTGTTCGTGCTGGAAGACAGCTCTCTAACGGCGAGCGTGAGCTCTACATCATGAATATGCATGGCGACCTCGCAGTATGGCGGGTGGGGCTCTCTGGTACGGCAGTACTCGCACAGGAAGCCCAGATTGGCGCGATGCTGCACATGCATATGAACATTCTTTATCCGAACTCGGCGCTCTCGCTCGTCGTGCATGATGTGGCGATTGAGAACGCGTACACACATGTTCTGGCTACATTTGCACCGCGACACGACTCCCACGTACTCTATTTTGTCGTTGCCACGCTAACGCCCGATCTTGATATTGTTTCTGTGCAGCGCCTGCAGTCGTACGAAAGCTCTAACGGAGTGCTCTCCGAGCGCACGGCGCTTCGTGTTGCCGATGGGGTCCTCTGTGCTGTGCTGGACACTGCTATTGCTTTCCTTGATTCCCCAAGCCGCGTGTCTTCGGGCGAGCGCCGCTGGGAGGAGACAGTTGCATTGAAACATGACTCGGCCGTCGTCAGCTCGATAGTCTCACAGTCTATGCTCACGGTGGCAACACACCGCGGTTTTGTGTCGTTCCACTTCAAGGCTGAGCGAAGCCCCGAGTCTACAACGCAGGCCCGTCTGGAGCAAGCCGTCTTCGATGGCTCCGCGGAAAACCCTCTGGACTTGGCGAAGTGGCCGGCATGGGAGTATTTGCCGGACCCCCAGGCGCCAAAGGAGCTGGCTGTGAAGATAGCCACTGCTGAAACCCCATTCCTGCCCGCGCAGCTGCCCAGTGTTCTAGCACATCTGGAGCTTCGTGCGCATGCTCTTGGTAAGCTCTACGAGCAATGTGCCACATCTGAGGTCCGCGATATCGCCCAGTCTGTTATAGCAGCAACAGCTTTGTGGCCGAAGTACGACTCGGGCGCCCTTCAGGAGTGTATCGACTTGTTTGCGCGAGACCAAGGCGTAAGTGTGCGGGACTTGTTCGTAGGCAAGGTCCTTTCCATCCCCGAACTCGTTATCTTGTTGGCTACTAAGGCTAAGCAAGACACTACCGCTGCAGACGCGCTGATCGCTGTGCTTCAGGCCTGCGACTCTGACCTGCTTGGCACTCCGCAGTGGGCCATTGTTCCGGCTATTCAATCGGCTGTTGAAACTCTTGCTGCACAGGCCGCTGATGCTGCCGACACTGACTCGCTCGCTCAAACAGTTAAGCTGCTGTGCAGCGTGAGCCCCCCAGAGCTATTAGACTCGGAGCCGATGCGTCTGATTGTGTCTCTGGCCAATCTTGGCCGCGTTGATGAGGCACTTGAGACTGCGCGGCGCTTTAAGGTCTTCAGCGCCATAGCAGCGATCGAAGTTGGCTTATGGCTAGAAAGCAGCGGCAGTGAGCGGATATCTGCACTCTCGTCCGTGCGATCCCTCATTTCTGAGTTTGGAAGCCCACTCGCCACTGCTGTGTACGATGACTGTATCGCGCGGGGCCAGGTGGCTGTACTAGTGCAAGAGCTTGCGCCTTGTGATGCAGAGCTTGCGGAGCATATCGAGCTTTACCTTGAGTCGAAGAAGATGTACTCTGTCGCGTGGACCCTTGAGCCTGCGACGCACCACTCGACGGAACTTCTTGGTAAGGCCCTTGATACTGCTGAATCGGTTGACGCGCGGCGGCTCTTTGCAAGCTTGTATAAGCTATCGTCGCTCAGTGTTGGTGCAGGCGAGACGCAGCTAGCGGTGGCGAACCGTGAGCTGGATCTCGTGGCTGCGCAGGAGTCGCTTGCAACGCAATACTACGGCGTCTCTTCTCTGCAGAGCGCCATAGCTAGGCACGCCTTTGCGGCCATGGCGCACTCTAAGCCGCTGGCTCGCGATGAGGCCGTGGATCTCCTTGCGTTGGCGCCTCCCGTGGCCCCAGCAGAGTCCAATGATAATTTTATTCGTGCGTTCCGCTTGGTTGACGCTCAAGATACCGTGCGGCAGCAGCTTCTCGTCCAGCAGCTCATCTGCAATTCGAACTGGGAGCCTGTAGATAGCGCGCGTGATGATCAGCGCCGTGCCGCAGCTCTGCGCCAGACCCTTTACGTGCACACACTCGCCCATGTTGCGCCGGCATACGCTGCTCTGCTCAGTAATCCACAGTCGACCTGGTTCGTACCGCCGTCTGCCGAGAGAACACAAGAAGCGTATCCCTGGGATGTGAACAGCGCTGCATATGCCGAGCTGTCCGACATTGCTCAGCTTGCGGAGAGTATCGCGAGCAAGTACAATGTTAGAAAGTGGATTGCATATGCAAGTGCTTTGTTGAGCCAGAAGTAGCGCGCCAAGTCGCTTGCCAAGTGTAGACTAGCTAAATTCATTTTATGTAGAGGCGTATCATCATGGAGCCCCGCCCAAACTACAGGGAGTCTGTAATGACCATTCAGGCTTCAGTTCAAACTCCTCGATATAGCCTTTTTTTTATCAGTTGAGCTCAATGCAGTTGCGGTTCGAGCCGCTCACAGGATTTTCCGATAAGCTCGCGGTTCACTCTCTCAATTGTGAGTCCTCCTCCATCACGACAAACATTAGCTTACTCAAGTCGAACCTGAGTAGTATGCTGCTACTCAATGAGGGCCCGAGCAAACGCGTGAGTACCTTGCGCATTCCTGAATAAATAAAACCATACACTATACCCTACAAATTCCAATGCAACATTGCTTCAGTCCCACATTTCAAGCCCGTTATCGCAGCAGATTACGCCGGAACTTCGTGTAAGAGCCGCCTATGCCCGGGGGCTTGGTTGTTGTAACCCACGGTAGTGGTGTATCAAGGCTGCGGTTCTGGATCTCCCATATCGGCAACTGGATGCGGCCTCGACACAGAACGACACGCTTACTGCCAAGATCTAGGGCTGCGATGTCTACAGGAGTCAACAGCCTCACGACACCTATCTCTAGTGACAGAGACTGAACCACGGCAAGCCCTACGCAAGTCGAAATTTGCCAGACATTATCCGCATCCTGGTCTGGTAAAGCCACGCCCGGAATATGGTCGTCAGTGTGAACCACATTGATAGAAACAAGCGACCCTTCTACGCATACAGCCAAATCTTGGCTGAGATCCATTCCTGCACTATCCATGACAGCGAACCCGAGAACGCCAGCCTTGTTCACGCCGACCGCAACCTCGTAGGGGATCCAGTTCGTGAGCGGCTCGAGAGTTTTCTCGTGAAGGTATGATATAAGTTGTAGGGCTCTGAGTTCGGCTGAGGAGAAACCACTCGCAGTAATCGTAGTTGTCGTGGAGTCGTCAGCCACCTGGTCAATTTTTGTGACCTCAACCACCTCGAGGTCGTCGAGCACGAAGTCGCTAGGACCTAAATGGACAAGCGTTGCGGGCTGCGCCATTTGCGCGATCGCGGAGTTGAGTTCGAGGCCAAGTCCCTTTGTCCAGCCAGGAGTATTGACGATGAGTCTGTCAGCGGGCTGGGCCAACTCGGCGTACGAATTGAAAAGATCCTGGCACATCGCCATGTACCTGTGTGGTGTCTCCATGGGACTGGGATATCCTAGGTGGTGAGCCTTTATTGCCCTCCGAAAACTGGGGTGTGCGTACTGCGGAGAAAAATTCAGGTCTGAGCCACTTAGTTCATGCAGAGTCAAACAGCCAGGGGGGCTATACTCGGGCTGACCGGGGTCGAGCTCCAAGTAGTACACACGCGCCTTCAGGAGCACGGCACGATTCGTAAGGAAGCGTGCAAGACTCGACTTCCCTGAGTTTTTGGGCCCAAGGACAACAATGCGACTCGCCTGGACATCTATGTTGCTCCAGGATTTAGGGGTTTCCAAAAGATTCGCGCTCTGCAGGTCGTCTATTCTGAACAGCGGATGCCAGAGCGACTTATAGGGCGGAGCCAATATGCTGAGATTCGGAGGACTGCTAGACGCCCTGACAAAGAGAACGGTCTTGTAGCCCTTCAGAGCATCGACCTCGTGAATCAGATCAAGATTCTGTGAGTGCACAGGCGTAAAGTACGGAAACGGGGCCACTGGCGCCGACACGTGATGGAATGCGGGACCAGCGGTAAGGGTGGTCCCACACAACGCCACGGCGCCGCTGACGACTCGGAAATCGTAATGCCCAGACAGCGCAAAGTCCTCGCTGCCAATGCCGCAGTAAAATGACCCGTCATCACACTTGGCGACTTTCGTGGGCCCGCCTGTGCGCAACGAGGCAATGGCGCTTTGCATAGTAGTTATAATGCAAACTTAAAAGGCCCCACAATGAAAGCTTGTGCAGAGACGGGTCGCGGCGCGCTTCAGGGATGGCCAAACAGCGTCTCTAAGCGATGCCGCGCTTTTTTTTGCTTAGCACCAGAATCCTGCTTTGTGATTAGAGTGATGAAAATCACGTGCTATGTAGGTACGCAATAGACGGCTGAGATTTGGCGCGTTTATGGGCGCAGCTCCCACGATGTTAAATACATAGATTCAATACTGCTATCCGCAGAATCTAGTGTGTCGAAGGCGACGCGTCGAGGACGCGCCGCGTGGTTGCTAACCCTCTAGCGCTAATTGGTCAATCGTACCGATCGTAATTACTAAACCGCGGTTGGACCCTGGAACTTCCCCAGCTCACAAACACAAGCACTACTTTGGACGCCGAGAACATGTCTGAGACCGAGGACCTACGCCAGAAGCTGCACACCGTCGGCAACGACGCCCGCTTCCCCAACCAGAACCAGTCGCACCGCTGCTACCAGAACTACGTGGATTACTTCCGCTGCATCAAGGCGAAGGGTGAGGACTTCCCGCCTTGCAAGGAGTTCTGGTCGACTTACCAGTCTCTGTGCCCCACGACGTGGACAGATAAGTGGAACGAGCAGCGAGAGAATGGCAACTTCCCTGCCTATGATCTCTAAAAAGTTGTTAGGACTTAGGTAAATGAAGTGGATGCCGAAAGAAAAATGTATTGAATGTAGTCTTTGAAATGTTGACTTTCCCTACAGACATGCGCTTCGCCCGCTTTCCATATGTGTGCGTCACCGGTCCAGTTAATGCCCCGCTTGTGCGCGAATCGCACGTCCTAGTCAGTGGCTTAATAGAGCCGGTCGCCGAGCTGCTTCGGTCTGCGTCGTGCGGTGCTACCCTCAGTTCGCTTATGCTGCTCAGTCGCTCCCTTGAACATTAATATAATCGCGTATTTAGCCTGAACTAATACATTTACGAAGGAGGAAATCCAAGTCACATAAAGTCGTCCTCCCAGTCTTCGCCGCGATTCTGGTTGCTCGCGCTCTCGAGATTACTCTCATCGAAGAGATCGGAGTAGCCGCGGTTCTTTTGCTCGGCGAGCTGCTGGTAGTGCTTGGATATCTCGCGTTCCTCCTTCTGCCGTTGGCGGTGTTCCTCGTTGTACTTGCGCCTTAGCTCCTTTTCGTATTCAAGTTTCTCGAGCTCTAGATCCGGGTGCTTTTCCTGCTTCGTTTTATTTAATCGATTCAGAATTGCCGTGTCCTTGGTCTTGACATGCACCTTCAAGACATGCGGCTGTCCTTCTGAGCGGAAGCCAACTTCTCCCATGCTCATGGAGCCATTCTTCTTCAGGTTCGGCCACATCGTGTAGAGAACCTTGACATTGTCACGCTTGCTTCCGCTGATCGAGTTAGCCTTCGTGAGCTGCGCGCAATCCATCAAAACGTCTTCAGGGATATCGGCAAGCGTAGAGCCGTCAGGCATTCGTAGATACACGTGCGCAGAACTCAGATTGTCGACATGGAACCATACGTCCGTGGCGTACGCGTACTGCAACAGGGACTCATCTGTATTGCTGGGTTAGTAAATGCTGTTTCGAGGTTCTGGCGCTCAGTTATACATACTTTCCTCCTTATCCTTCCCCATATACAGGGTGTATTTAGGGCCTGATGGATCTGGCTGCGAATCGAAATAGTAAACCATACCGCTGTGAGCTACTGAATATTGTGGCCCGTATATAGCCCAGTTGCGGTTCTTTCTCACACAAATTGACTTCAGAGGTGTGCAGTCAAAGACGCTTCGAAGCTCGCTCGCCGTTTCATGTAGCTTACTTCGAGACGCGACGCGTAATCGCATAATAATCGGCCCCCAGCGCGCCTGGCACGACATCATCACTGTAGAGCCGCCGTTGTGTGCATTCTGCGCCGCTACCATACTTTCCCTACAATGGATGTACCAGAAGATTATGCAGAGCTAGATCTCTATGAAGTTCTACAGGCCGGCAAGGATGTGGATCAGGCGGCCATTCGCAAAGCCTACTTGCGCCGCGCGCTGAAGACGCATCCCGACAAAACGGGCGGCGACGACACTGAATTCCGCAAGGTGTCCTTTGCGTATTCAATTCTTAGTGATGAGCGCCGTCGCAAACAGTACGATGAGACCGGCGAACTAAATTTCCGTGAGGACGCTGCAATCGCCGACCTGTTCTCAAAAATGGTCCGAGTCGAGATCACGGAGGAGATGATCGAGGAGGATAAGAGAGCCTACCAGGGCAGTGACGAGGAGAAGAAGGACGTGCTTGCTCTGTATAAGAAGTATTCGGGCGACTTTGATCTCATTTTCGAAGGTGTCATGCACGCCACTGACGACGACCAGAAGCGTCTCATCGATCTCATCGCTGACGCCATCAAAGGTAAAGAAGTACCCCGGTTTGCTCGATTCAAATCCACCACTGGGAATGCCCAAATAAAGAAGCGCTCCGCGCAAGCGAGTAAGGAAGCCGCTGAGGTTGAAGATGATCGCAGAAAGCTGGGCATCGAAAGTGAGGCGGGCTTGGCAGCGCTTATCCAAAAGCGGCAGGCCGATCGGGGCTCGTTTGGCGGACTCATTGATCAACTGGAGGCTAAATATTCGGTAAAGAAGGGCCCGGCCAAGCGCCGGAAGCGCACGACTACCTAATCTATGCTTAATGAATGATAACGTTGACATGCGCCGTGTGCCTTGTGCATATTCTGGATAATCAGATGTGATCGCTCGATAAGTAGCGCTACGCCCCGCAGATACGACTGGTACGCGCGGCGTCTGAGTACCGAAATGTGCCTGCGCACCTTGCCCAGCGTTTACCCTTTTAGGAAGACATGCCTGGCGGGCAGCGTTTTCACCAACAGACCCGCAAGTCCCTTAGCGCCGCCGTTAAAACGCCGATGTTATCCTCATGACTTATCGCTACGCCATAGTTCTTATTATTTGCGGATGAGAGAGGTTTTTGCGTCAATGCTGTCCACATCTGGAACAGCGCCGTAGCGCTCAACGAGTCTGAGATTAGGGCATACGACGCCTCGAAGTGAGATTTTTGAAGTAGCGCAGGTATATAAAGCGCATGATTCCGACTCTGGACCTCATCATCGCTCTATCTCCACTCTCACACCTCACTTACCCCCAATGCTTTCTGACACGACTTCTGCGGCTATCACTTCTACTAGCAATGACCCCCCTCAGTCGAACCCTTTGGCCAGTGACAAACAGCTTGCGCCTGAGCTCGAGCAACCTCGCAATGAGTACTGGGTAGCCACTTGTGTCATCGCCTGAACACAGCCTCTGCTCTCGAGGAATAAAGCGCTACAATTAAACCTTTAGTTCTTTTTTTTTTACTCTGATCACTTCTCTCACATTTACATGACTGCTTTCAACTCTGGAATTCTTGAGAGCCCGCATCCATAAGATGCTGGCAACTAGATAGAATTACTGTGCATGCGCACATTACACCAGTAAAGAATGCTGCTCTAGAACGGCTAGAGCAGCTTTTCGTTTTATGAATCCAAGAGTCTACTCCTACTGCCCGTAGCCGTCCCAGGGATGCTTCTGCTGCATGCTAGGATCGTAGTAGGCCTGCTCGGGGCGGCCTCCGTACTGCGGTCCTGGCCAGTACATGCCCTTCGGCGGCATGCTTGGGGAGTCACCCTGCTGGGAAGGCACGGCGGGGACATGGCTCGGGGCGGGCGGCGCGTACGGCGCGTAATAGTACGGCACGTACTGCGCCTGCTCATAGCCCTGGAAGTCACCGTATCCATAGCGAGGCGCATATCCGTACTGAGAGTAGGCGGCATACTGGCTTGCCAGCTCCTGCTGCGAGTGAACGGCCGGCGAGCCCGCGGGGGCCTGGCCGGGCACCTGCGGCACGACCGGCGCTACTGGGGGCATGCCCATGCCGGGGTACCCGGGATACTGCGGCTGGCCTTGGCCCGGCTGCTGGCCCTGCTGCGGGCCCTGCGGCTGACCCATCGGCTGCGGCACCGGCGGAATCGGAGCAAACGGCGAAGCACCCGGCACACCCGGTACACCTGGCACACCCATGGGGAACTGGGGCATGAACGGAGGCACAGGCATGACCGGCGGGATCTCCTGAGCCGGCTGCTGCTGCTGCGGCTGCTGCGGCTGCGGGGGCTGCTGCTGCGGCTGCGACTGCTGCTGCGGCTGCTGCTGCTGCTGCTGCTGCACAGCGTGGACCTGGGCCTGCGCCTGCGAGGCCACCGGGGGCTGCTGCTGCGCAGGAGCCTGGCTGTGCGAGCTTGCCTGCGACGCACCCTGCTGGGGCTGCTCCGGGTTCGACTGAGCCGGCTGCTGCGTGGCTGCCGCCTGCTGCTGGCCGTTCTGGGCCTCGGCAGCGGGCGCCTTGGGCAAGTCCAACTTGTTCACCTTTGCAGCAACGTCGTCCTGTGTCGGTGTGCCCTTCTTGCGGCCTCCCCTGTTGCGACGCTTACCCTCAGGCTTCGTGTCAGACTTCGTCTCCGACTTCACCTCCTTCTCCGGACCTTGCTTTCCATCAGCTACAGATTCAGGAGCCGCCTGAGTCTCGCTCTGCGGCTTTCCCTGCTTGGACTGCTGCTGTTGCTGCTGCTGCTGCTGCTTGGGTTGCTGCTTGGGCTGCTGCTTGGGCTGCTGCGGCTCAGGGGCTGGCTTCGGCGGTGCCAAAGCCGCAGCCCAGGTCAGCTTTCCATTTGGCATAGAAGGTACCGTCGGCGCAGCCGGCTTGACCTCCTTTGCCTTCTCTGTCTTTTTAGGCTCCTCGATAACTTCTTTGCCAGAGTCCGCCTTCTGCTCCGCACCAGTCTCCTGCTGCTGCTGTTGCTGCTGCTGCTGCTGCTGCTGCTGCTGCTTCACAGATTTCTCGGATTTCTCGGCCGGATCCTTGGAACCCGCGTTTGCCTTAGGTGTCTTCGTCTTAGGGCCACCCTTCGTTTCTTCGGCGGCGGGAGCCACAGGCTCGGGCTTTGAGGTTTCCGCAGAGAGCACTTGGGCCCAAGACATGCCCGTACTTACCGGGGCGTCATCGGACTTTGCCGGGGCTAATCGTCGTGGCTCCTTAGCACGCTCCGACGTCTCTTTTTGTGTAGTCTTGGCCTCCTTCGCCGTATCCCGAGCGGCCTCCTTCGGCTTCTTCTGCTGAGCAGGCGCATCACGATGCTCACGCGGCTCCCGCTGCTCGCGAACGTGTCGCGGTCGCGACTCCCGTGCCTCGCGGCTCGCCTCTTTTTGTACCTTTTCTCTGATTTCGCGAACCTCCTTGCGAGACTTCACCTGGACGGACTTTGTAGCGACGCCGTCTGTGATGCGCTGCACCGCGATGTTCACGTCGCCCAGCGCGTCCTGCAGAACGACGTCCAGGTCGTCTGCAGTCCAGTCTGGGAACAGCTCCGTCAGCGCGCCGAGCCCGTCGACCGGCTGCATTGCCGACGCACCATCTCCTCCGTCGGGGCGCTTGGCGCCCTGGCGGGCCCCGCGCCTCCGCGGCCTGCCGGAACGCTCTTTCGATGGCTCAGACATTGCTGGTTTTGTGGGGAATCGAAGCGGTATATACTGATTTTTTCGGGTCGAGTTTTTCTATTTTGACTTTTAGCCTTGCCGTCCGCTGACTGAGCCGCTTCTGACTTGGCCCAACACTGTAGCGCCCTAGCCCATGCAGCGCGGGTAGTAAACATGCGGCGAACAATACTAGTGCGCGGTCGTTCGGTCGCCAATTGCATTAATTAATGAAGACACCCACACAAGCCTTATCCAGCATGAGTTCGTAGTTCACCCATGAGTGGAACTCTGCGAACAACCGCGTGCCGTCCTTGCCTGCGGCGCGCATGAGCTCGCCGGGCCCGCCGGGATGAAACGGCAAATACGGTGTGATATTGTACACCTTTCCACCAAGAGCTGTCCAGGCGTCGTCCCTTTTGTTGTGACGCGCGAGCTCCGCGCGCGTGATGCGGCCCATGGCCGCATTTGGGTCCGTCGGGGGTGGTCCTCGCAGGTCTGCGTTCGACGCCTTTAGGCGCGCCCAGTCCATTGGCGAGTGTCCCGGGGCCAGTGCCACTTTCTGCGGGCGACGCCCATTTCGGGCCGTTGTTTCGGCGACCCTACCAGATGGAGGCCGTAGGGACATTTGTACAACCAACCGCGACGCAGGGCTTGCAACGAAAACGGCCTACCAGTATCTTATCACCGTACGCCTACTCAAGAGTGTTATAAGGGCAAGATGTACGTACGTGGCGCAGAGGAGGGGGACTTCAGATTCTGCAAAACGCCGCGGCGAGTAATTAGCTCCCTACTGATTAGCCATTTATACCACGTGATAATATACTTCGCGGTTTTCATGACGGGCCCTCATGGCATATGAAGTAGTTTAAGTTATCAATGGCGCTCCCTCTCTCCACTCCTCCGTTAATCTCTTCAGTATAATTCGTTGCATGTAGGTGCTCTGATTTCCACTTATGCTGCAGAACCGTGGCTGCATTAGTCTTCCTCGAGGCCTGAAATTTCGCCCGTTACCTAAGCGGTACTCTTCATGATCGATATTCGGCCAGCACGCGGGGCCGATTTGCAGGCAATCCAGCAGGCGAATCTGGCCAACCTGCCCGAGAACTACACCTTCAAATATATTCTCTACCACGGTCTGTCGTGGCCACAGGGCTCCTTCGTCGCGACGACCGACGATGGCAAGATTGTGGGCTACGTACTGGCCAAGATGGAGGACGACACGACGGAGCGCAAAGCCGATGACCCGCCTGCCGCGCACATAACGTCTATCTCGGTAATGCGAGAATATCGGAGGCTCGGCATTGCCGCGAACCTGTTGGAACAGAGTCTCCGCAGCATGCGTGAGTGCTACGCTGCAGAGCAGGTGAACTTGCATGTGCGCAAGTCGAACCAGGCGGCGTTCAAGCTGTACAAGGACCGTCTTGGATTCGAGGTTCTGAGCGACACAAAAGGGTACTATGCCGACGGCGAGGATGCCTACTCGATGCGCAAGATCCTCAAGGACTAACCGGCAAAGTGCATATATATATGTAAAGCAGCTAGACTGTAAACGGGCTGCCCATGCTTGACTGGGCCTCATTCTATTTTCCTATTGACCAGGTTGGCCTTATGAAGGTGGAGCATGCAGCTCTCTTTTATGCAGATTCAGCACTCGCAGACAGGACGTGGGTGCCACAGTGCCTCGTGAACAGTGCTCGTAGAGATCCTCGAGCGTCACTTCTCTTCATCCGCGACTGAGCGGGGCTATGCGCGTACGGAGTCCTCGAATTGGACAACGTAAACGGTCCGATTCGGGTGGTCATCGGTTTCCATCGTGTGTGCGCTCACGGTCGCCGGAAACCCGGACGAGCAGAAGACGGCCTGAATGATGCCCGCGACTAGGGCGGCGCAGTTCAGCTCGGGCAGGTCGCGCGGCACGCTCACATACTCCGTGACGAGCGGATTCGAATCGATGATCATGTACTGGTTCTTCTTATCGGTGGAGACCTGCATTTCGTCGGCGGGCTTGCCGAACAGCGAGCGCCAAACGCTCCAGTTCACGAAGTGCAAAATCCCCATGACGCTCGTTTCGCGCTTCGCCGCCTTGCCCTCGCGCAGCACAATGAGCTCGAGCACACGCAGACCGATGTGGTAACCCATGCTGTTGAGCCGCCGCTCCAGGTCTGATACGCCGCGCGACTGTCGATGGCAGTACTGCACGGCCTCAGAAAAGATGTATGCAAACGCACTGAGGCTGACGTCGCTGCGGCGGCGGTGGATATTACGGTCATAGATTGACTGATGCGATGGTGGTGCGGCGGGGCCGCCCGCGGCGCTGGGCTCGGCCGGCGAGGCCAGCGACGACACGGACGGGATCCAGCGCGAGTTCAGCGTCGACGAGGATATGGACCGCGACGGGGCAGACATTCCAACGGGGCCTCGAATGACGACTTTCGTACTCTCGCCAAATGACGTCGGGGGCTCGCAGCGGCTGGGCTGGGTATGTGTCACTGGCGCACTCGGCCCGTACAAAGACGCTGCTGCTAACCTGGGGAGGAGGTGCCCGCGATGCTGCTCCTTGATACTGTCTGCAAGGGTTGGCCACCCGATACTGGCTAACTCATGGTGGAGGCGGCTGCTTGCGTCGCGCGCATAGGGATCTCAGATTAACCTTGCTGGCAACGATGACGGCGACCGCATTACCACCCATTGTGGCGGACCTGCTGCGCAACAACAACTTGCTGCACCTGGCGACCTGCAAGGACAATGTGCCATCCGTAAGCCTCATGAATTTCTCGTTTGTGGAGCCCACGGAGGACGCGCCGCCACTCATTATCATGGCGTCACACCCGGAGACGCAGAAGAGCGTTAACATCCGGTCCAATCCACAGGTGTCGCTGCTCATACACGACTGGACGAGCCAGACGAGGGACGCGGGCCACACGAAGGACGAGTCCGGCGCGGCGCAGGCCGTGAACGGCCTGAGCTCGTTTTTGGCGAAGCTAAACCAGTCGCAGATGAGCCAGACGAGCGCGACGCTGGACGGGCTGGCACGGATCCCCAGCGGCGAGGAGGCCGAGTACTACCGCGCCAAGCACCTTGAGGAGAACCCGAGCGCGGAGTGCTACATCAAGAACGCGGACATTCTGCTGGTGGTGCCTAAGAAAGTCAAGATCGCCGACTTCGATAATCACCTGCAGGAGTACAATCTTTAGTGCGCTCGTATGGCGGCAGCGCGCACGCTCGTTACGGCCTTCACACTTACGCCACGTCGAGCGTCCTACTACCGGATATTAAAAAGGACTAAATATCTTATGATGCAATGTACACGGGCAAGTACCTAGCGCCTTGTATAGCGTGCGTGGGGCACAGTGCAGAGAATGGTGCGGCCAGCGACGCAGCGCTTTTCTCGGGCGCCAATTCTAGGCGCTCAAAGGTGGCAGATATTAGTGAGGCACGCTGTCTCCTCAAGACGACAGCTACTGCGGAGGCACACTGTCCCTTATTTTCTGCATGAGCCGCATTGTGCGCCCAAGCACGGGCTTCACCTCGTTGATCTCCATGGCGCCAAGCCCGTCCATACGCAGATGGCTCTCGTTCACGAGCGCCAGGCCCGAGCGGATCTTTGCTTGCCTCAGCTCGCGCAAATCCTGCAGCAGCTGCATGAGCTCGTCGACGTCGCCCTGCACGTCGTCCGTCGCGTCTTTGAGCAGGATCTGGCTGATGGGCTGCCACATCCAGGGCAGCTCGGCAAAGCGCGTCTGGTCCATGCGCTCGGTCTCCGCGAGCTGCCGCAGCCGCGATTCCTCGAGCCAGTCTGGGAAAACGACGCGGCAGCGGTCCTGCTTGCGCAGCAGCATGGCGAACCACAGCGGCACGGTCACGCGGCGCAGCGGCCGCAGCTGCGGCGACCGCCATCCCGCAAGCTCGAGCGGCGCCAGCGCCTGGTTCGGGATGATTGTGATCTGCTCGTCCTCGGCCGCGAACGCCAGCTCGTCGGCTGAAAACACCTCGAGCGCGGCCAGCGGAAGCGCCATACACCACCACCACTCTCTTGCAGCGTCTTTATGGATGGCCAGGGCGAGGGTGTGCAACCCAAACGCGTACGTTACTTCGATCCGGAGCTTGCGTACTATCTCGCAGCTTCGCCGCCCTCTGGCGCACCTACACACTCTAGTGAGATGTCGTTACGCCGACTATTCTCTCGTTCAAAGGTATGTGTGATTGCGTGCAACTCCTGAACTCGAGCGGTCCGCCGCGTTAGTGCCGGCCTCTAGTCTCGCTTTGCTCGGGTTTTTCTTCACCGTGTACACGTACTTGCAGGCTCCTGCTGTGTCCTCGCATCTACTAGTGCGTGAATGCGTGCCGATTCAATCGCTGGCCAACGGTGGTTGGCCGTGATCCAGCCGTTGCGCGCAGGCTAGACGTCACGTCAGCTGACCCGATCTGAGTTAAGCGGCACTATATAAATAGCGCCGCCCACCCCACACACACGAGGGTCAGTCTCATTGTGAACTGTAGAATGCTTCCCATTTTCGCTCGCCGCTCCGTGCTTTCGACACGAGCCCTGCGCCCGGCGCAGCGCTGCTATTCGCTATTCTCGAAGACTCCTGAACAGCCGCGCATCCGCATTGGCTCCGAGGCGCCGAACTTCAAGGCCCAGACTACGGCCGGGCCCATTGACTTCCACGAGTTCCTAGGCGGCAAGTGGACAGTGCTGTTCAGCCACCCGGCTGACTTCACGCCCGTCTGCACGACCGAGCTCGGCGCGTTCGCGAAGCTGGCGCCTGAGTTCGCGAAGCTCGACACGCAGCTCATCGGGCTGTCCGCCGACGAGCTGACGAACCACAACGAGTGGGTCAAGGATATTCAGGAGCACACTTCTGGCAATGCCAAGGTCGGCTACCCCATCATCGCTGACACGGACCGCCACGTTGCCTTCCTCTATGACATGGTTGACGAGGAGGGCGCTAAGAACCAGGGCCAGGCCACGACGATCCGCACTGTGTTCGTTATCGACCCGGCTAAGAAGGTGCGTCTTTTCCTTGTTTACCCAGCATCCACGGGTCGCAACGTGGCTGAAGTCTTGCGCTGTGTTGAGGCTCTGCAGCTCAGCGACAAGAAGGGCGTCGCGACGCCCGTTGACTGGGTGTCTGGCGAGGACGTCATTCTGCCGCCCAGCGTGAGCACGGCCGACGGCGAGAAGAAATTCGGCAACGTGCGCGAGCTCAAGCCCTACTTGCGCTACGTGAAGCCGAACTGAATTCACTTACATAGACATGCGTAGGATACGCTAACGCTTAAAAGAATCTCCTTATTGAAACCAAACATTGTGTGCTCAATCGACGCGTCGTCATCTTGTCAGATGGTTATGGGTGCCGTCCGTTGTAGCAGCTATTTAGAGAACACAGGGGGAAACACAGCACTACTACAAGCTTTGGATAGTGACCGAAGGGAAACACGCGTCCCTTTAACAATGCAATGCAGGACTAGGAATACATATTCAGAATTACTTGAATCAGGATTAATATTAGACGGTCCCGGCTCACGACTCAGCGTACTCGGCTACCAGCGTCTGCACGCCCTTGAACTCGGCGGCCACCTCAAGCACCTGCAACAGGGTCTCAGTTTGCGCAGAGTTTCTCAAAGTGCGGAAGATCTCGTCCAACTTCAGCCGATCTCCACGCTCGGCCAGGCGCCGCACATACTGCGCCATAAATCTATGCACTTCGGCTGGCGAGTCAAGCGAGACGGCCGACGCGACGCGATTCCCGAGGTGCGCCAGCGAGACCGCCTCCTCAAAGCCCTGGAAGCCTGTCTGCACCATGCGGTTCACGGCCTGCCGCTGCAGCTGGCGCCCGCGTGCGCCTGCCTTCAGCAGCGCCTCCTCGTTTGTGCGCCTTTCTGCCGTGGCAACGGGCCCCTGCTGGCCAGCGCTTTTGAGGCCCGTCGAGTCCCAGAATTGCGAGCCGTAGGCCCAGAAGCTCTCGCTCACCCGCTCCCACACACTCAGCAGGCTGTTGTAGTGATACACCCCGCCGTTGCTGAGGGCTAGCACGACGTGGCCCTGCTCAGTGACAACGGCCTGCACAATCTGCGGCGCCTTCACGAGGCCGTTTTCCTGAATCTTGGATCCCAGGTCGAGACACGGGCCAATGCTCACGGGGGAAAATAGCGCGCGGCGTTCAGCCATGTCCCACATATACACGAGGCCTGTGGCCGTTATGGCGCACAAGTACTGGTTACAGGACTCCAAAATCGATACGGGTGCGCCAAGCACGAGCGGCGGCAGTGCCCGCGACCCGCGCGGCGTGTATACGTACAGAACGCCAGTGTCAGATGCCACAGCCCAAAAATGCTCTGCAGATCCGGCAAGCAGGCTCGCGTACTCAGCAATGAAATCTGTGAAGACGACATGCCCGCGCGACACGACGGTGACGCGCGTAGGGTCGCCAATGCGCGTAGCGTTGCGCGCCTCAAGCACAGTGGTCGCCGCAGAATCGCTGCTAAGATGTGACAGAACACGCGGCGTCGCTAGTCGCACGGACGACACGGTCGTCGACGGATTCAGCACCACGGGCCGAAGGTACGTTGCGTCTTCTTTTTGTCTCTTCGGCGGTACCATGTCCTCCTCGTTCTTGCGCTTGTTCCCTACTACCATTGTTGCGATGCCGCCGGGGGGCAGCGCCGCCGAGGGTCGGTCAAACTGCTGCGACGTTTGCGCGCGCGCCTGCGGCGCCGTCGTCATTTGTGGCGTACTCGCAAGCGCCGACCCTCCCGATGAGTTCAAAAGCATTGGCGCAACTCGTTTGCGGCCATCACGCGTGAGCGACGTCTTTTGGCGAACTGGTATGTGTGTCTGCGTCGACGGTGGTGGCGGCGGCGGCGCCGTTGTAGCCGGCACCGGAGACTCGCGCTCTTCCACCGCGTTAGTGGCCGCCAGTGTATTCACCGCAGGGGAAGTCGTACCCGAAGCCGGCGCAGCTGGTTCCGAGGCAGCCGCCGTCCCTGCTGCAGTGGTACTCGCGGATTCCTTTGATGTAGCCCCGTTCTGTATGGAGTGTTCATTGGCTGCTGATTGCCGTGCGGTTTTGGAACCGTTGCCCTCGCCAGGTTTGTCTTGGCTGCCCTCGCTACCAGGCACGCGTTTACTACTAGACTCAGGCTCGGGCTCTGCCGATTCGGGCAGAGGTTTCGGCGCGGGCACTGGCTCTGGTGCCGGTGCTGACGCTGGTGCCGAAGCCGCTGCCGCTGTGGCTGGCACCTCTGGCGCCGCCGCTTTTGCGGCCGTTTTCTTGTCCTGAATTGCTTGCGCGACCGCGACTTGCTCAACGCTTTGAGGAATGTCCATGAGGTCCGTTGCGTTGCCGTACTTTTCAAGCCGCCGCTGCGACTCTTCGAGAGATAGCACATCGCCCAGCTCCGATTTGCTGAACGCGAGTTTCACGACGCTGCCATCCAGCGAGCTCACGTAGAGCGCCAGGCCCGTGCGCGACCACGCCATGTCCGTGATCATTTTTGTAGCGATGTTGCGCACCACAACAAGCGGCCGCGTATTTTCCGTCGTCCAGACTGCCACAGCCCCGTCCTCGCCCGCCGTGGCTATTATACAGCCAGGCGCGTCGCCTTGCAGCACATACATGCGAGGCGAGAATCGCGCGACTTCCGTGGTGCCCTCATGGCCGACGAGGCTGATTTGTTTTGTCTGCGGCGTAGACCACTGTCCTCGGTCGGTGATGGCAACCGTCGGAATCGGGCCGTTCGTAGCATTAGGCGTCGCGATCGACTCACCGTCGGGCGACCAGCTGCAGCGTCGGAAGTACGTAGTGAGCGGCGAGTCCACGAACGGCTGCGACACGATGGCCTCGACGTTGAAGCTTAGCTCTGTGGGGCTTGCCCGCGAGTACCGCACGATTCGCGCCGTGCGATCATCGCTGCAGGTGACGAAAAACTTGTTCGCCGGATCAAAGGCAACACCTTTGACGTGGCTCTGATGCCAGTCGAGCCGCTTCAACTTTTCGAACGTCGTGCCGGACCACACAATGATTGCCGAGTCCAGGCCCACGGACACCAGCAGCTGCCCGTCGGGCGACCACGCCAGATCCTGCACGTCATTGTCGTGACCAACGAGCCGCTTGCGTGGCGTCCAGACCTCGTGCTCGGCGCTCTGCGCCGAGCCAAACTCGCGCCGCGGCGCGCGCGACGTGTCGAGCTCGCTCACGAGCACAATGCGGTCGTCGCTGCCGCTGGCAATGTAACGGCCATCAGGACTGAATGCAACAGCCGTGACGGCACCCGTGTGGGCGGCCATGCTCGCGAGCAAGCGCGGCTTTGCCTCGTTCTCGGGGTCGTCAATACCGGCCGTGGCCCACACCTTCACCTTCGAGTCAAGGCCGCCCGTCACTAGCCGCTTGTTGTCCGAGCTCGCATCGAGCGAGTAGATCTCGAACGTGCGGTTCTCGTCTTGGTGTGCCAGCCATCCGGGCCTCACCAATTTCATTGACGAGCCGATGATAAACTAAGCGAAACATGCACACACAACGCGACGCTTACTTTGGGCGCGTGCGCCGGGTACGCGCCCCGCCCCACTTGGCCCAGGGCCGAAGAGCAACTATTCTGTGGAATTTTACAATGGAATCATACTACTTTTTCTATGCAAAAACTTATTTATTTCTCTTAGTTTAGAGCGTCAACTAGCTGGGGCGACGTCGCTCGGCAACGCGAATGACAAATGCACGCCGCGGGCAGTTCCCTCGGCGCGGAGCAGAGACCACAGCTTCGCTCTTCGTGCGTTTTTGTTGTGGCGTCCAACGGCGCGCCTTGTGGACGGCGACGTTGCCACGTTGACCACACAGCTTACCGACCTAGAAGATAGAAAAGCCTGATGGTGGTCTCCTTCGTGTTCGCTCTGGCGCACTGCCATTTAGTTAGAGCATCTTTCTCATTATCGTCACAAATACAGGCTTCTTATTTAGCGAGCCTCGGTTTCCCAAAGAGTTGCCGACTCGTTCAGCTTGTTTTGTGCCAGGTCCAGCCTGCCACTTCTATATCGCAACCTAACTAGTCGCCGGCGCCTTGGCGGCCACCTTCACAACAATGCCAAGCGTGATAATAGCCAAACTGACGCTCAAGAAAAATACGAGCCAGATTGGCGCGCGTGTGGCGGGGAAGTGACTCTGCTGCAGAACGTGCTGCACATGAAAGTAGCGCCACGTTCCTAGCACGAGGATGAGGATCCCCGCACCGACAAAGAGGCATCCCATTGCAATGCTGGCCGTATGCGTGAAATGGTCGCCTGAAGACTCGGCGAGTCGAAATAACTGGGTCAGTGCGACGCCGACGCTGGCGAATGTGAGGCTTGTGCGCAACCAAGCGAGGAAGGTGCGTTCATTCGCCAGGTGGTCGCGAGCCACGGATTGCGTGTTCTCAAGGCGCGCACTCAGGGCCAGCATCGTTTCCGCCTAGTTCCGCACCCCGGCGTAGGGCGATGGCTGCGGGGGTCAGCTGTGATCAGCTGTGATCAGCTGTGTGTGCTTTTTTCGGCGGGCTCCAACTGTTGTCAGGGTAAGGTGATACGCACCCATGCTGCATGTGACATTGCATCACGCTGATTTCTACTGCTGGTTAGTGGCCTCACCGTACAAACCGCTGAGGGTTCGCTGGGCTCTCGATTGACGCAATCGTACTGCCAAACATACGTGCTTTCACATGCACAAGCCGAGGCGGGTATTTAACTGTAAGCACTGAAAATTTTGGCGCGCAGGCCGCCCCGGGACCTGCATGTGTGCTTGTCCTCGGCCCGAGCCGAGTAGGGCCTACTGCCCAAACGCAAGACTGAGTAAGCAGATTATTGAAAATTATTACCGCGGCCATGCAAGATACGCTATCGCATAAGATAAATTCTGGACATCCACCCACCACCTATCCTACCCGCCCACATTGGTGAGTTCAGAATCCATGCGGGTCTCCGAGGATCTAAATACTCTTTTTGAAGAACCCGCCGATTTTTCGGCGGACGAAGGCACGCCGACGTTCATAAATTACGAGCGGCATATCCAGCCAATAGACGAACCGGCCGAGCTCACACTCAGGCTAGTGGCCAAGTCGCCACTGTGGGGCCACCTGCTGTGGAATGCTGGCCGCGTCAGTGCCGAGTGGGTTGAGAAGAACCGTGAGAACCTGCGCGGCAAGACGGTGCTCGAGCTCGGCGCCGCCGCGGCCGTGCCGTCGCTGCTCGCGGCGCTCGTCGCGCGCAACGTCGTAATTACCGATTACCCGGATCCGAATCTTATTGAGAACATCCGCGCAAATATGGAGCTGCTAAGGTCGCACTGTCCGCGCAAGTCCTTGTCCATGTCGGCCGAGGGTTACATCTGGGGCCAGGACCCGCAGCCCCTGTTCGATGCGCCCGGCCAGAACGGCGAGAAGTTCGACGTCGTTATCATGAGCGATCTTGTCTTCAACCATAGTGAACACCAGAAGCTTGTTGAGACAGCACTGCAGGTGACGAAGCCCGACGGCCAGGTCCTCGTCGTGTTCAGCCCGCACCGCCCGCGGCTGTATCATAAAGATTTGGAGTTCTTCGACCTCGCGAGGCAGCGTGGGTTCAAGGTCACACAGATCATCGAGCGCCGCATGTCGCCCATGTTTCAGGAGGACGAGGAGACGAAGGAGTTGCGTAGCATGGTCTTTGGGTACATTCTCACCTTCGAGTAGACTAATCTGAATAGTAACTAGAGCCGGCTGGGCTGTGCTTCTAGTAGCATAGAATTTTTCACTTATGCTTCCCACCAATACAGCGCCGTTAGCGGCGAGGGGTGCCACTTATCGTGGTTCGTCATTGGTCGCGGTCCTCGTGTGCATGGCTCAAGAATCAAAAGAGAGGTCTTATATTACAGAAATTCGTAACGTGGCATATCGATGGCAGTTCTAAAGGCTTATAAGGGGTATCGGCGCTCTAGCGCACCCAGCGCGTCGTGTAGGCGGTTGTCCACACGGTGTCGTACACGTAGACCTCGCCGTCGCTCGTGTAGTCGTGGTAGTGGTGCTCCGCAGACGTCTCGCGGGCAGCAGGCCAGCTCGTCTGCGTCGTCGTCACGCCAGGCACGGTCGTCTGCACGTAGCTCGTAGAGTGCACCGTCGTGGTCTGCGGCTCCGAGCCGGCCGTGGGCGCGGCCGTCGAGTCGCACGACTGCGTCGTGTAGAACGTCTCGTGCACAGTCACCCACACGTCCTCACCGTTCGCAGCGGCGGACTTCGTCACCTTCGTGGCCGTCGACGTGGGGACCGTCGTCAGCGAGACGGGGCTCGCGGCTGCGTTTGACGTAGACTTGAGCGTCTCGACGGCGGCCTCGTTCACAGGCGCCGCCGGCGTGCTCGAAGTAGAGCATGAAGACGTCGTCGTGAACGTCACATCCTTCGTGACGACAACCGGCTCGCCATTGTTGGCGTATGAGGTGACTACAGTCTGCTGCGGTGCACCCGGAGCGCCACCCTGAGGCGCGTTGGCGCTCGAAGTCTCCGGAGTCCACGCGCCGGCGGGGCTAGCAGAAGAGCTCTCCGAAGCCGCGACAGGAGCGGCGGGGCTCGAAGACGGGGCACCAGCAGGGCCAGCAGCAGCGGCGGGGCTAGAAGACGAGGAGGTCTCAGGAGTCCAGGCAGGAGCCGCAGAGCTCGACGACGACGCGGGAGTCCAGGCAGGAGCCGCAGAGCTCGACGACGACGCGGGAGTCCAGGCAGGGGCCGCGGAGCTCGACGACGACGCGGGAGTCCAGGCAGGGGCCGCGGAGCTCGACGAACTTGCGGGAGTCCAGACTGGAGCAGCGGAGCTAGAAGAGGAAGAGGTCGAGGACGCCGGAGCCGCGGCCGAAGAGCTCTGCGGGGCGGGCGCGGGTCCGTACTGGTTGAGAATGTTCTCCATCTCCTGAGCAAACGTCGTACCGTCAACGTGGTTGCCGTTGGCCTGAGCAGCGTCCCAGAGCATAATTCCACCGAAGTTGGGCGTCGAGTGGATCTGGGCCACCGCCTGCTTGACCTGGTCGGGCGTCGCGTAGCCACTGCCGGCCGCCGACTGCGCACCGGGCAGTCCAAGGAACAGCTTCACATTGTGGTTCGGCGACTGCGTAGACGCGAAGTTCTGCCAAGTGTCCCAGTTGAAGCTGCTGCCCGTGGGTGTGCAGTAGTTGTTGTAGAACTGAATGAACAGGAAGTCGAACTGCGCGTGTGCCACGGCCTGGCCCACGGACGCATCTGGGAACGGGCACTGCGGCGCGGCGCTCACGTAGTACTGCTTAGACGGATCCGACGCGTAGAGCTGGCGCAGCTCGTTCACGAAAGCCGTGTACTGAGCGGCGTTCTGGCTGCTCTCGATGTCGAGATCAAAGCCGTCGATCTTCGCGTCGCCGAATGGCCGCGTCGAGCCCTGGCCACCGCCAAACGTGTTCCACAGGTCCTGCGCAACCTTTTGCGCATCAGCATCGCTGCTGAAGCCGTAGCTGCCGGACGCACCACCCATCGAAATAAGCACCTTCTTGCCCAAAGACTGGCACGTCTTGATATCGGCACCAATTGTGGACGCGGCGTCTGGCAGCTGCGTGCCAGGCAGGTTGTTCCAGTAGCCGCTGACCTCCATTGACAGCTGGCGGCCGGAGCCGAACGAGTTCAGGAAGCTGATCAGGTAGATATCACCGGCAGAGTTCTTGCAGTAGTCGCCGAGCGACTCCTGGTGCGCACCGCCCGAGGCCTGGCCCCAGTAAAGGGCCAAGTCGGAAGCCGACGCCATGGCCATGACGGCCGTAGAGGAAAGAATGGACGTGAACCGCATCAGTAAAGAAAGAAAGACAAGAGTTGGATATCAAAAGAATGAAGGAATGAAGGAGAGGAAGGGGGGTATCAAAAGGAGGTCCTGAGGACGTCGCGAGAGGCGCACAAAACGGAAGTGATTAACGAACGCGAGTTCCGATCGACAGGGATGAGTGCTCCAGGCTCGCTAATAAAGCGCGTCGGCAGGAGCGGTTTGAGGAACCCTAGCGCACCCAATTTCCTGCTCTTGATCGTTTCTGCACGCAGAACCTGGGGTGGTCGGGCACACGTACCCATAAAAGATCTCTGGGTACGTGTGAGGGTGGGGGTTATGCGGGGCCGTGGTGCTCGGGCTCGCATTCGCGAACAAGGCTAGGTGCACGAAGGTCACCTCAGTTGGAGATTCACGGGCATTTATACCTCATTTGCAGGCTTTGGTTTTGTTTTCAGACTGCTGATACGTGGCTATAGACTCTCAACACGAAGCCGTCGCGGCGTTCTGGACGCGACTCGGTAACGCTAGGGCACTGCGGAACGTGATGACGTAACGCGCGATACCCTGCATGAAACGGGCATCCTTGAAACAACCGAAAAGGGCGGCTTTTGTTAGATGAAACCTTTTCGAGAAAGGCGCATCGGCTAATGCGCGGAATAACAGCAATCCGCGCCAAAGGCCGATTTCCACGTGCGTGGACTTTGTGCGCCTTTTGCCTGGTTATGCGACGCGTAGAATTCGAGCGCGCATAATCTAATTAGATCTTAATTGTGTATGCGATAACGTTAAGGAGTGGTGGTGTCATAAGTACCCAACTCGTGAAGACCACGCGTCGGGTGCACACGGCATCGTTCGCAGGCCTACCCCGCCGGTACTCCCCTCGATGTTGAGTCTTTTTTTTTTTAATTCATGCGAGCGTTGGCGAATAGGCGACGCAGAATCGTCTATGCACAGCGCCGTACGGCCGTGTGTGGAATGCTACGTGGTACGCGTGGTATTATGTAGGGCCTCATGTGGGGCGACGGCCATGCACGGCAGACGACGTGCAGAAAGACGCATGAGACGCAGAAGAAGGGCTTTTCGCATTGCGAATACACTATTTCTGAGACTCACTGACGTTTATCATGCGTTACTGTATGTATATGTATCTATTGATGATTGAGGGAGCCCCCGCTCGATGAGAAGCCATCGCGCACGGACATGTCTGTTGCAGATACGCATAAAAAGCAAGCTCTGCGCCTAGACATTGACCCACTTAGCATCTAACCCGTGTCTGCGGCGATCGTCGCTGTACCATTGGCCAGTGTCTCAACTGCAGAGTTTCTTGCACGCGATTGAGAACAATTAGGCGGTCACCTTGACGCTTTGACCTGTGTTGTGAACTGGCCTGCACAGATAACTAGACTTACTTTTATTCTCTATGAGGATCCAATTGTAGTATTTTGATCTTGTACTCGGCTTTGGTGCTTCAGGGGCAGCGCAAACAGCCAGGGGCTAATCTAAGGTCCGTTATCCATCCTCGGGAGCTTAAAATACAGATCTAATAGTTTATCAGAGTTAGCTTGTCCTAGTACGTTCTGGTGAGACACCGTTACCTTTGGCAGCTCTGCGACACAAGAGGCAGCACAAAGGCACCCGTGAGCTGCGGTTAGCCTTCTGGTCTCGGCAGATTACGAAAGCTCTCTTCGCGCAAGTAGGTTATAGCGCACAAGGCGGTCTTAGTAGTCTTCCGCCATTGCGTGGTTCGTCGCCCGCATACAGCTGTGAAGCTGGAACTGAAGCCTTTTTTATGCGTCGCTCTATTTACTATAGCCTTTCTCGGCGGTTATTACCCGTGTTCCTATTACCTTGCTTTTGCACCGCAAAGCGCTGCCCCGCCAAGCCCGTATGGCGGAGGAATGACAAAAGACAGAAACCGCTGAGAACTCGGAAACGGGTGTAATGTGAGTTGCTAAAACCTGCGGCCGGCGAAGGAGCCCATATTTTTGGGAGGCGCTTCAAATGTTGGGCGCTCGTGGTGAGTCCCGAATTGCGTTCTCTGCAGTGGCGCACGCGACGTTCATGTGCTACTTTCTGCGTCGGGATTCGTGGCGCGCATGCATACAGCAAGTGCCATTCGGGTAAGGGCTGCGCCAGGGTGGCTCAGGCCGCTTGCCCACATCGCCGTCGTCAGCACAACCTTATACTTCTCTATAACTACCGCGCCTTTGTTTAGTCTGCGAAGCAGTGAGTAGCCCTGATTGCACAATGACTTTGTACTACTCGTTGGTGTTTCTTGTGATGGTCGTCGAGATGGCAGTGTTTCTGCTGCTCGTGGCCCCGCTTCCGGATACTCTGCACCGCAAGCTCATCCGCTTCTTCCGCTCGCCGCTGATGACGCGCGCCATGCTGAGCGTTAAGTTCACGTTTGTGTTCATCCTCGTTTTGTTTGTGGACTCCGTGCAGCGCGTCATGCGCGTCGACGAGACGTTTGACACTACGCAGCAGAACTACGCCGTGGCCGACCGCAGCGATTTCCTGGCGCGCAAGTTCTACGCGCAGCGCAACGTGTATCTCTGCGGCTTCACGCTCTTCCTGTCCCTCATTCTGAACCGTACATACACGCTCGTCAAGATGAACAGCGACCTGCGCTCGCAGCTGGGCACGTCCACTGACAAGGACGAGTTCAGCCTCAAGGCCCAGGACTACAAGGAGCGCCTCGAGCGCAAGAAGCGCCAGTTTAAGCAGCTCGAGGAGCAGCACAGCGGTCTGCAGCGCGACTACGACCATGTGTGCGACGAGCTCAACAGCGTGAAGGGCTCACAGCGCAAGAGCGAGCCGACCGCGAAGAAGGATCTTTAGAAGCAAGTTAGCCGTCAATGGAACCTGTCTCAATGCTGGCTTCAACCACTGGTTTGGTGACTCGAGTATATGTAGCGTTTAGGAGAATATACTGTCTTAGAGACTGAAATTTGAATGGAAGCGCGCGCGACGCAGGCGTCGTCGTCGCATAGACACGTCACATTGTGTGCACACGAGGCTAATCTGTGTCTACCTTCGTAGTGTTACAAAATGGGGTAACGCTGTAGGAGCGCTGGCATCCTCAAAGCGTCCGTTTACTACGCCTCGAGTCGCCCTTCTATTTTATTTTTGGTGGCGGGAGTGTCTAAGATGCGCTCTTGTGCTTCGGCTCGAAGTTGAAGGACTCCGGCGCCGGACCGAGGAACATCTCGGTGATCTTGATCCAGTCCTTGTAGTTCTGGCTCGAAAGCAGCGCCTCAAGCTCGTTGCGCGGCTGCCAGGGCTCTGGCCGGTCGTTGATGCGCGACGGCAGGTACTCGAGGACTCCGGCCGGCACGTAGCGGCGCGTGAAGCTCAGGAATTCGCAGAGGAAGCGGCGCGTCTGCTGCACGCCGTACTCGTCGGAGCCCCAATGCTCGAGCCCATAGCGCACGTACTGCTTGCAGTACTCGAGTCGCTCGCTGGCGGACTTGTCCAGGTCCTGCTTCGCCTCGATCTCCTCGAAGATCCACGGCTTCACCAGCGCGCCTCGCGCAACCATGCAGGCGTCGACGTGGTGCTCGTCAATGTGCGTGTACCAGTCCTGCCACGAAAACACGTCGCCGTTGCCCACAATCCACGGCTTCAGGTCCAGGTCCTCGCGCTTCGTCTTCACAAGATCGGCAATCTCGCGGATGTAGTCCCAGTCCGCCTCGCGCGTGTAGCGCTGCGCGCGCGACCGGCCATGCAGCGTGATGCACGCGACCTGCTCCTCCTCCATGAGCTTCGTAATGAGGTTGTGTGCGGTTGGCTTGCCGTCTTTCGTGCCCGTACGCATCTTAATCGTAACGGGAAGGTCGCCCGACACGCTATTCATGCCCTTCACGATGCGCATGACTTTGCCCTGCGTGTCCATGAGCGCCGACCCGGCTCCCTGCCTGAAGACGAGATCAATCGGGCAGCCACAGTTCAAGTTCAGCTCGCTCGAATCAGGAGCAAACTCGCCAAGCGCCTGCGCGGCCTTGATCGCCTGCCAGGGCTTGTTCGCGGCAATCTGCACACCAAAGCCGCCCTTCTCCGAAACGTGCATGCGCGGCAGCGCCCATTCACTTTTCTGGCCCTGCACGAGCGGCATGCTCAGCGCCATCTCGCAGAACGTGATGTCGGCGCCCAACGTCTTCATGAGCCGCCGGTACGGCAGGTTGCCGACCGTCGTGAGCGGACTCAGAACCTTTGCGCCGCGGTAGTCGAGGCGCTTTTTCTCACTCGGCTTGAGCCTGCCCTCGAAAAAGGCCGCATTGTATGCTAACCGGTCCTCAGTGCTGAGCTCGGCCTTCGCCTCATCCTTACGCTGACTGTCGAGCTCGTCCATCTTGGCAATGGCCTTCTCGGAAATGCTCATATCGTACTTGCGCTTCTGCAACTGGTTGATCTGGTCGAACGTGATTCGGTTCAGCTCCGTCGGGTCCTCAGCACTGCCGGGCTCTGGCGCCTTGATGTCCATCTTTTCGAGCTCGGCATGCGAGCCGAGCCACCGGCATTTGAGTCCAAGCGGGCAGTATCCAATGGCCTCAAATACGGGGCACATTCCGCTGAGGTCGGCGGGCTTCGTCGCCAGGTATTTGGCAACGTCGTGCTCGTATTTGCACTTGTCGCCGAGCTCGCACTTGCCAGTTTCGGGATTCACCTCGCGCACACAAAGCTTCACAGCCTCGTGCTGCTGCGTCAAATTCCTGCCCTTGTTCTGGCCACGCTTCTTGTCCTTCTTCGGCTTCTTGCCGCCACTCGGCTCTTCCGAACGGCCCTCCTCCTCGATGCCGTCATCGTCAATGGCCGCTGGAACGGGCTCCGGGGCCTCGGTGCGCCGGAATTCGGGCTTGATAACGGCAATTCCTTTCACCCTTCCTGTTTTGAGGCGCTTGGCTTCGGACGCGACGTCGACACTCATTTGGCCAAACAAGAACCACGTCTGAAAAATAAAATTTCGGTCCCCAAAAATTGGTGTCTATCGTGGGCGTTAGTCATAAACATGCAGAATCGAGGCGAGCGCGTCGCGCTAGATGTTGCTGCTTGGCTGATGAGAGATGTGGAGGGGTTATTTAGCGACTGTGCATTAGTGGGTTCAGCTTTTACTTGATTATCTATAGGTTAATGCATTTTTGCTCGAGTCACCGACATTATGGGCGCAGTCAGGTTAGGGCGACGTGATGAGCATGTATGGATACGGCCGGGCGCGCGCCGCATTATTACTCCACGATAGCGCGTGGCGCTAGTTTTTTTCAGGCAGTAGACAAATCCGTCGGGGCCGTCGTCACTGGCCAGTCTATACGCTCACCGAATCCGGCCTCGCCCCGGCGTTTGAGGTCGAAGCGCGAGTCAAACCAGTCGAGCAGGTCAATTGTCGTGCTGTTGGCCACGAGCTCGCGCCGCAGCTTGGCGAGATCCCCGCGGCCCTTGAACATTTCGACGAAGTGGTGCAGAATAAGCTGGAACGGCAGGCCGCTGGCCATGGCGTAGTCCCAAAAGATTTCTACAGCGCACCAGGGGCACGACGTGAATTGCGGCCCGCAGAACAGCGCCGGGTTGTTCAGAATACCGCGCGCACTCATGAGGCCGTCCACGCCCGTTTGCGAAGCAATGCGCTCTAAATCTTTCGGCACTCGGTAATCCCCATTGGCCACTACGGGGCAGCTCACGGACTGCTTCACGAGGGCAATCGCTTCTAAGTTCACAGGAACATTACCGCTGCGGTCGGCCTTGCGGCGGCCGTGCACGCAGATGGCGTCTGCGCCAGCGGCCTCAACGATCTTGGCGAAACGCACCGTTGTGGCGAGGTCCGTGTGGATGCGGATTTTGGCCTCGACGTAAAACCCGGGACACGCGCGCTTCACGGCGCGGATCATGCTTGCCACACGGTGTGGCTGTGCCATGAGTGCGGCACCAATGCCCTCGCGGCATTGCTCTGGGATCGGACAGCCACAGTTAAGTCCAATGCCGTCGCAGTACGGGCGGATCATGATGGCCGCGCGGGCCAGATCCACCGGGTTTGAGGCGCCAAACTGGACTATAAGTGGAGCATCCGAGTCGGATGTTGTGAAGTCTCCTTTCCTCGCCACGGAATTGCGCACAAACTCGCGCGCCAGTATCATTGGCGTATAGACCATGACGGGCTGGTCCGGGTTGAACCGGCGCACAAGCTCGCGCACCGTCTCGCGAAACGGGAGCTTCGAGTACCTGACCATTGGCCCTGCTATAAGGACAGGACGTTTATTATGCCTCGCATTTTCGAATATTTGGAGTGGGTCGTTGGCTGCTGGCCTCGCATCTGCTGGACTGCAGAGCATTCACACGAAAAATTACAGTCAGCCGCCTCACCTGGAAATAAATCTCACATACAACAGAGAAAAATTAGGGACGCGCTGCTCCTTGACCGATTAAGCTAGCTCATTCATATTTGCTCTTTAATGTGATCTAAATGCATTGATTAAGGTCTGAAATATTTTTTTTAAAACTGGACGAGTGTTAGGATCAGTGTAACTATGACATTAAAAAGCGTCATCGCAGCTTAGCCGACTCAAGACGAGTGCGACGTTCAAAGAGCCACTACATAGAGATTGGTTGTCCTCATCTCCTACTTACCTTTCAAGCGCAAGCTGTATTTCTCTTAGTGGCAAACGAAGAAAAAGTTACCGCGCGAAAGAAGAAATGTTGAGTGCTTACAACTCGCGTAGACCTAGTTCGAGGCTCGGACGCTCGATACGCTTAATGGCGCAGGCGCGGGCTTGCCGTTTTAGACGCCCTCAAAATCACAGGCAATCTGCTAAACATACCATTCCGGTTTAACATAAAGGCGGCGTGGCATACACATCAGATAGTGATCTCCCCAGGTGATCTGTGGAACTGTCTACTGTGCAAGTACCACTCGCCTGCAGCGATTGTCGCTGGCGGTGCGTATGCGTCACCAGCAGCAGCACTCCCAGCGGCAGCAGGGTTGCAGGGTGGGATGAGTCAACGGAATTTTTCTGAAAAATATAATAGCCCATTTGTAGACGGTCGGTGGTCAGCGACGATAATTTCCTTAATATGCTGAGTCCGATCCGATTGGCAGCCCAGCGATTTGGGGCGCAGCGGTTCGCGTCGACAGTGAGCAAGCCGCTTGATCGCGCGACGCTGACGATCCGGAACGGCCCCGTGTTCCACGGCAAGTCGTTCGGCGCGAACACGAACGTGAGCGGCGAGGCTGTGTTCTCGACGGGCATGGTTGGCTACCCGGAGTCAATGACGGACCCGAGTTACCGCGGGCAAATTCTCGTGTTCACGCAGCCGCTCATTGGCAACTACGGTGTGCCGAGCGGCGACGCGCGCGACGAGTTTAACCTGCTCAAATACTTCGAGAGTCCGCACATCCAGTGCAAGGGTATTGTCGTGAGCAACGCCGCCATGGAGTACTCGCACTGGACCGCCGTCGAGTCGCTGGCCTCCTGGTGCAAGCGCGAAGGTGTGGCCGCCATCACGGACGTCGACACGCGCGCTATCGTGCAGTTCCTGCGCGAGCGCGGCTCGTCGCTGGCGCGCCTGACTGTGGGCGAGGAGTATGATGCGGATGAAGACGCGGCTTTTGACGATCCGGAGGCTGTGAACCTTGTGCACAAGGTTAGCACCAAGGCGCCCTTCCACGTCCCGAGCCCGGGCGCGACGAGTCACGTTGCCGTGATTGACTGCGGCTGCAAGGAGAACATCATGCGCTCGCTCGTGAGCCGCGGTGCACAGATCACTGTGTTCCCGTATGACTATCCCATCCAGAAGGTTGCCCACCACTTCGACGGTGTGTTCCTCAGCAACGGTCCTGGCGACCCGACGCACTGCCTGTCGACCGTGCAGAATCTGCGTGAGCTCATGGAGACGTACGACGGTCCTATTTTCGGTATCTGCCTTGGCCACCAGCTCCTGGCGCTGGCGGCCGGCGCGAAGACGATCAAGCTGAAGTACGGTAACCGTGCCCACAACATCCCCGCTCTCGACCTGCAGACGGGTCTGTGCCACATCACGTCGCAGAACCACGGCTACGCCGTCGACGTCTCAACGCTGCCGTCCGACTGGAAGCCGTACTTCACGAACCTTAACGACCAGAGCAACGAGGGACTCTACCACGTCTCGCGGCCGATTTTCTCGACGCAGTTCCACCCCGAAGCGAAGGGCGGCCCGCTCGACTCGGCGTTCCTGTTCGACAAGTACATGGCGCATGTGAACGAGTTCCAGCAGCAGAAGCTGGGCCGCGGCCTCAAGAACGAGCCCGTAAGCAAGCTGTTCCTTGATGTGGTTGCCAAGGAGCGCGTTGGTGTCGTGCCGAATCCCCAGGCCTAATTCCCCATCCCCGCATTTAATGTATATTTATTATCACGGTAGCTAGGGACAATAAGAAGCAACTACTGAAACCGTATCAACCGGACAACACAAGCAATGGCTTGCGACCTCTCTATAATTAAAGGTGGCCGACGTATGCTTTCAAGCGAAATTCGTGTTGCCGTCGACCCTGGCTCACGCACGAGACACCAAGCACACACACACGCAACAGGAAGAAGCGGTCGAAACTCACATTAAATACATGAACTACTAAGCTTAGTCGAAGAGACCCATGCCCATGTCGCCGTCGGACTCCTCCTCCTCCTCGGCAGCCGGGGCAGCAGCCTCCTCAGAGGCAGCAGCGCCAGCCGACGCGGCAGGAGCAGCAGCGGCGTAGGCCTCAGGGTTGGCCAGACGGTCCTTGATCGCCTCAGAGCCGTCGAACGTGTACTCCGTGGCAATCGAGACAGCCAGCAGGTTCTTGTAGCTGTTGATGAGCCAGTGCGACACGGCAGGCAGCGTCGGGATCGACGTGGCCAGCGAGACGGTCGCAATGTTGCGAACAGCACTGCTGAACTGGCCAAGGAGCTCCTCGTCCGTGATGTCAAGGATCTCAGAGCCGAAGACCTGGCCGTCGTCGAAGACCTGCTCAACGGTCAGACCGTAGGTGAAAGGAGAGATGTTCAGCATGTTCAGAAGCGTAGCCTCCGAAGGACCGACACGCTCGCCGGCACCAACGACCTGGATCTCGCTGACGATCTCAATCGTACCACGCGTGATCTTCGTCGGCACACCAAGGGCCTGGAAGAACGACGTCTTACCAGGCTCCATACCGGTGTTTCCGGGAGGAACGAAGACGTCCTTGGGGGCGAACGCACCGGCACGAGCAGGAGCGAGCACACGGTTGGACAGAAGAACCTCGCGGATCTCCTTCAGGTCGCCGTTCGTGAAGACGAAGCCAACGTTGCCCTTGATGTAGGGCAGCAGGCGCTCCAGATCAGGCGTCTCCTGGATGAACTGACGGAACGCACGGCGGACCATCGTGTTCTTGCCCATGAGCAGCGTGGCGCGGCCGCGCAGCTCGCGACGCACCTCGTGCAGCTGCTGCGAGCTGACGTTGTCCACACCAACGAGGAACAACGACTTGTGCGCACCGAGCAGCTCCTTCAGACGAAGGAAGTACTCTCCTTTCTTCTCACTGTTGGCGCCTCCCATTTCAACTCAATACTGTTTGATAGGATATTTAAAGGCGGTTAGTATCAAAAGGAGGAAGCGAGCTTGTGAAAATGTCACTGCACGAGTGCGAGGGGGGCACAATCCTCGTCCACACGATACTGTGAATCCCGGCGTGACTTTGCCAGGCCACGGCTGCCATTCTCCAGTAAGCGCAGGCTAGGGTTGTGGAGAATATATCTCGCAATCTACGCCCTAAAGCCCTATGTGTAACCGCTGTCTAATGTCCAGTGCCTGCTGGTGAATTGCGTACAGCGCGTTATGCTGGCCGCCCCTGGCGACACGGCCGCCAAATATCTATTTATATGGCTTGGGCATTGAAAAGCGCCCGCCACTAAGTCACAAAATATTGTGTTTCTCACGCTGTTAATTTTAGCTTCTCATGCACACCCCTTGTTGACGAATCCGAGCGAACTCGTTGTGTGTACCTATCTGTATTTAGACTATGCAACAGCATCCGTCACCTCTTCTTCCGAGGGGATAAAGATGCCGGTAATCGCGGCGCATGTTGATAGGCCACGAGGGTGAGCTGAGCACATCACCAACCTCTCTCATTATAGACTGAAGCCGTCGCTATAAGTAAACGTTCTCAGTTATAAAAGTATTATCGTCTAGAATGTCACGAGAAGGAGTGCCGCCGCTGCCATTAACCAAGCCTCGAGTCCGGTATTGCTCCGCGCATTGGCGGCGTTTATGGCCGGTGGAGTCGGTGGGCTCGGCGGGCTCGGCGGGCTGTTACTCGAGGCAGGACTAACAGACGGAACTGGCACTGTCCGTACAGATGTCGCACTGGAGCTCGTGCCCGGTAGGCTGTTTGAGGCTGTCCTGGTTGTTAGAGTGCTCGTGAGGCTTTGCTCAGGGACCGAACTCTGCGGAGTCGACGGAGGCACTCCAGGGACGCTTTGCAAACTACTCGATTTCTGCGACGATGTGGGGCATGGAAGCGGCACAGTGGTTTGGAAGGTGGTAACATCCGTAGCCGTCGTAGAAATTGGTACCGTCGTCGTGACGCCAGAGCGGGTGACAGTCACCACTGTCGTGCCAGTCGAGACGGTCGAGCTTTCCGTAGTAACTAGTGTCCAGCAGTTCGGCACGGTCGACAGCTCAGTATTGACAGAGCTTCGGGATGTACTTACTGTGGTGCTCTGCCTCTCCGAAGGTGTTGGGCACGGAAGTGGAACAGTCGTCTGGAATGTACTCACTTCTGTTACCGTGGTGGACGTTGGCACTGTCGTCGTAGATCCAGAGTTAGTAACAGTTACCACCGTCGTACCGGTCGAAACAATCGAGCTCTCAGTTGTAACAGTTGTCCAGCAGTTTGGCACCGTTGACGGCGGCTCAGTGGTTGTCGCAGTCGTTCTGACAGAGCTTTCGGAAGTAGTTGAGGTACTCAGTATAGACGTCGGGCACGGAAGTGGAACAGTCGTCTGGAACGTGCTCACTTCTGTTACCGTGGTGGACGTTGGCACTGTCGTCGTGGACCCAGAGTTAGTAACAGTTACCACCGTCGTACCTGTCGAAACTATCGAGCTCTCAGTGGTAATCGTTGTCCAGCAGTTCGGCACAGTCGACGGCGGCTCAGTCGACGGTGGCTCAGTCGACGGTGGCTCAGTCGATGGCGGCTCAGTGGTTGTCGTAGTCGTTCTGGCAGAGCTTTCGGAACTAGTTGAGGTACTCCGTGTAGACGTCGGGCACGGAAGTGGAACAGTCGTCTGGAACGTGCTCACTTCTGTTACCGTGGTGGACGTTGGCACTGTCGTCGTGGACCCAGAGTTAGTAACAGTTACCACCGTCGTACCTGTCGAAACTATCGAGCTCTCAGTTGTAACGGTTGTCCAGCAGTTTGGCACTGTTGACGGCGGCCCAGTGGTTGGTGTCGAGGTCTTCACAAGAGAAGACTCAGAAATGCTAGGCGTTTGGGAAGATGCGGAGCACAACACTGGCACGGTTGTTTCAAACGTCCTGACTTGTGTCACTTGTGCTAAGGTTGGGATCGTCGTTGTGGACCCTGACCGAGTAATCGTCACTAACTGCGTGCTTGTCAGAGTAGTCGGGCTCACCGTCGTAAACGTTGTCCCGCACTTTGGCGGAGTACCACTCGAGAGAGGCGGAACATCAGAGCTGGCCGGAACCGTACTGACTCTGCTGATACTAATAGTAATATTCCTGTTTTGCGGCGGTGACGAAGAGCTGCTCTGCGGTGGCACCAAGCTTTGTGATGGGGGCACAGATAGGATGATCGACACACTGGAAGTCGAAGTCAGTACACTTGTTGGGCTGCTCGATGTTGCCTTGACTGAACTCGGCGGTTCAGAAGTCGACGGGCTCACCGTAGTTACGGGCGCAGGCGGCGTAGAAGCAGATGAGCTAAGTGGAGCTGAAGAACCGGGTGGGGCCGAAGCCGGTAAGCTTGGAGGTGCAGAGGGTGAACTCGTAGAGGCCGGAGCTGATGAACTCGGCGTCGGTGGCACAGATGAAGTAGAGAGAACCGAGATCGGAGAACTCTTGTGAGGTGAAGTAGAAGAACTCGACTGCCAGGAGGCTCGCGTGCTCGAAGGCACGGTGGTAGAGGAGGTAATCAGAGTCACGGTAGTTGAGCTCGGTGTAATAGGCACCGTTGAGCTCGACAGCTCCGTGCTAGGTGACGAACTCGGAGAGCTGGAGCTGGTTGATTGAGTGGTAGAGGACGTTGAGGAAGTCGGGGCAGAAGAGCTGGTTGAAACAGAACTCGACGGGATTGATGGAGTCGTACTGCTTGAGGGAATGACGTCAGTCGTTGTAGTGGTGGTAGCAACTTCTGAGGAGGGGCCTCTATAAAGGACCGACATTCCACTACTGATAGGAACGAACGTTGAGAGCGTGCTATGAGAGCCTACGAAGTCACTGGGCACCGTGCTGATACTTGACGTGTAAGATGTCGTGGTAAACTGGAGAGTTGTCGGAGCATCGATGGTGTAGGTCCGTCCATGGAAAGTGATCGTAGTGGCTCCAGTTAGGTGGACGGTTGTTGCAGCTGAGGCGATGTTGAGCACAAAGAGCAATGTAACTAGAGCTTGAAGAGCTTGCATGTGATAAGAGAGCGACTGGACTGTTTATTGAGCAGGGTTTTCTGCCTTTATATATTGCGGCTGGGCAGTACTTTGGTCATAGAGGCAACAAGATCTGCATGGCGCCCTGCAGATGTTAGGGATTACCCGAAATTGTAGATGAATATACTGTGAGGGATTTTTAGGATCCGCCACTATGCAACCCTGCATGTCAAATCTAAGTATAGCGCCTGTCTCTAATTGATCGCGTTGACGGTGCCCAAACATATACTTAGACTATCCTGATCACGCACGGAAGTGGCTGAAACGCAATAACTAAGACCGAATTAGTATCATAGCAGGTCCATGGCAGCAGCGCAGATAATGACTCCGCCGGCTAGATAGCGCCCTGAAGATCCCGCTGGCGGAGCGATGTTAGGGCTGGCGGGAAGAGTGGCTACGGTTGTAAAAGTTGTAATAAAGCATCCTGTGGCCTATAAAATGCGTTAAGTGTGCTATTTACAAACGTACAATATGTTGGAGATAATTAAATTCGCGAGAGCATGTGTACCTGCGATGTTAGTTGTTTTACTGCCCGCCATGAACATCTTCCTATTTCGGTAAGTGCAGGGCGGGGGCGAAGCTGATGACCAAACTCTTGCGTCGATGTGCCTCCGCCCGCGCCTCGAGCGCGGCTATTGTGTATCGCAAAGAATGGCCGGTTAAATCTCGAATTTTGAAGATTGGCTCGAGGATTTTGAGAGTTTCTACAGCGAATCCGCATCGGTGCACTGACACCGAGCGACAAGTTCACGCACATTATGACACTAAGCGTGTAAGACTAGCTCCGGTTATTTATTCCGATCGAAGTGCTTCGGCAAATTCATCATGCACGAGTCTATGCATATGCAATATCTTGGCCTACGTCGTCCTCCACCTGTGTGACCTAATCAGACTCCGCAACCAGATCTAGACGTGAACAAGCATATGCGCACCATGTAAATGCGTGAATAAGTGTTCCCACATTTAAGGTATATAAAGCACAGAGAAAGTGACGAAAAATAAGACGAATAAAATGAATGGCCATAGCAGAATACCTATAGTGAAAAGCACAGCCCTTTACGTTCAGATGTAGTAGCCAGAGTGCCGTATACTTTGCATACCGAATACAACCGCAATGGTTTTGATAACTCCCGTCTTTAGGCTTTCTAATTCGGAAGGCTAATTGCACGCTCAGGGGAGACGGGCAGCATTTGCATGCTGCCACTACTTCCCTCATGTAGCCTTCAAAGCGAGCAGCGAGCAGTTACTAAGCACATGTGACGTGCTCGATAGCTTAGGACAACGCTGTTGCACTATGGTGGTGGCCTTCGCTTAATTCATTAGCTCAAAGCACTCTAGTTCGTAAAATACAGGAGGCGAGGAAGCCTCACAGAAAGCAAGCATATTTGAAACGTCGCTCTCTAAGCTTCCGCTGCCGAGATGCGCGCCGTCAATTGTAGGACGCCACCCGCTTGTGGCTTGTTCGTGAAAGGCGACTAGGTAGCTAACTCAACGGATCAGCTCACACGCAGCTAATGCGCTTCAAGCTGGCACGCAGCACGTCAACGTGAGTATTCGCGCACAGTAATCTAGTGGAAACAATATTCCGATAAAACGGTTCATGTGCTATTTTCTTAAATTAAGACGAGGAACATGGTGTGCAGTTCGTGGTGCCGCTGCACACAGAACTCAGCGGCTATGACGAGCTGATCATCAGCGCCTCGTTTGGGGATGACGCCATCCACCTGTTTACTGGTTGGAAGGCGACGGGTTGGACCGGCGCTTGCCGTTGGTGAGCGTAACGTTCACGAAACGACGCGTGTACAACAACCGCTTCTTTGCGCGGCCCTTGGGGACCTTAGGCTTGTCCTCCTTCTTGGGAACCTTAGGGGTCTTGGCACGGACACGGCCGGCGTTCGTCAAGCTACCGTGGACTTTTCCCATTGTGTAGTTGGTAACAACAGGCTAGGTCGAGGTGCGGAGATGAGGTGATGATGGCAAACTGAAAAGTTTGAGTCGGTGTGCATCATTACATAAGTTTAGGGCTCACTATCATGGTACATGCGTAAGCCCATCATGTAACTCGCGATAGCCGTATAGTGCAGTATTACTCTGAATAACCGAGGTGCTCAGTGTGTGGGTTGTGGCTATATAGCCAGCCTTACGCGCAGAAGCGGTACGGTAACATTGGCGCATCCGGCTACTATGAAGTTCGTAGAATTATACATGAATTGATTTCCCCAAAAGAGACTTCTTTGCACAGAGCGACTGGCTTGTCGTGCCGTGCGCCACATGGCCACCGTAGACAACCTAGCTCATACAAGACCAAACCGCATTCACTAGTATATGAGACCGTAGCGTTGATCGATGGCACACTGCATTGAGCAAATAAGTCCACACCTGGTCACATTGTAGTGAGGGTTTGAGCTGCTGAGGAGAGCACATGTTCGGTGGTAGTTAGAGCTGGCCACTGTGACAGCACCAGTGCGAATACAAAGAGCACATCGCTGCCCACCTATGTAGCCATAGGGACTAGAACGTCTTGAACGCGGTGAAACTAAATATTAAAGGTTGTAAAGCAGTGTTAAGATGCCTGTAGACGACGCGTTCAGTGCAGTTAGTCTTGATGAATAGTGGCGAGAGCAGCACACACTGCTCATAGTCAACATCAAAGTTCTCAGTTGCAAGATGAACTTCGCGAAGCCCGCCCTTACAAGCTCACATAGCATCGGCCTTGTCGCGGCCGGCTGCAGGAAGTGCACGCACCGAGACTACGCACATCCAGGCACCTGGTCCGCTCAAAAGTGTGAGATGATTGCCTACTTTGAGAGCAGCGCCGGGCTGCTTCTATAAAATCTACAGCTTCTCGTATTCGATGCGGCCCTCGAGTTTCTTAGTCTCGCCGACCTTGCGTACAGCCTTCATCATATCGTTTTGGACAATGTAGTCGCGGTCGTCGCGGATAGCGTTGAAGCCGGCCTCGGTAATGATGTTGCGCAGGTCTGCACCGTTGAATCCGTCTGACATCTTGACCAAGGCCTCGTAATCGAATTCACCGCGCTTCGAGACGGACTCAGCGTGGATTTTGAGAATAGACAATCGGCCCACCTCGTTGGGTAGCGGAATCTCGATCTTGCGGTCTAGACGGCCGGGCCGTAGCAGTGCCGGGTCGAGTGTGTCGGGGCGGTTCGTTGCCATGATGATTTTTGTCTGACCCAGGTAGTCGAAGCCGTCCATCTGGTTCAGAAGCTCCATGAGCGTGCGCTGGATCTCGCGGTCGGCCGACGTACCCTCGCTGAAGCGACGGCCACCAATGGCGTCGACTTCGTCCATGAAGATGATACAGGGCTCATGCTCCTTGGCGTAACTGAACATCTCGCGGATAAGCCGCGCAGATTCGCCAATGTACTTGTCAACAATGCCCGACGCCGGCGAGAAGATGAAGTTCGCACCGATTTGCGCCGCAACTGCCTTGGCCAGCAGCGTCTTGCCCGTGCCGGGCGGGCCGTAGAGGAGCACGCCCTTCGGGGGCTTAATGCCAACGCGCTGGAACAGCTCCGGGTTTTTGAGCGGCAGCTCGATGACCTCGCGCAGCTCACGAATCTGCTCGCTGAGGCCACCGACATTGGCAAAGCTCATGTCACCCGCGTCGAGCGTCGTCATGTTGTACACGAGCGGGTCGACCTCGCGCGGCAGAATGCGCATGACCGTGAGCGTGGTGATATCCAGCGCCACACGCACGCCCTGCTTCAGCTTCTCTGGCTGAATCGAGTTACGGAAGCCGACAACGTAGCGCGGGCCGTTGCACGCCTTCACAATGAGCCGCTCGTCGTCGAGCACCTTCAGGACCTCGCCGATGATCTGGCCCACGGACTGCAGAGCCTTGATGTCGTTTTCGGTCTTGTCGAAGTCACCGGCCAGCTCACGCAGCGTGCGCCGCAGGCTCTTCAACTTGCCACCAATCTCGTGGTGCTCGCGCAGCTTGCGCATGTACTCGGCCATCGCGCGCTGGCGCTCGCTGTCGGCCTCATTTGCCGGCCCCGAGTCCTGCGGCGGGTTCGGCGGGTTCGCAGATGCGTCGGTGCTGCCGGATTCGCCCTCGAGAGCGGCTAGCAACGGGTCTGACGACGACATTGAGGTGTGGCGGTGTGTCGTTGGCGTGAGCTGGGGCGCCCTTGTCGAGCCAGTGCTTATGCATCACGAGGTGTGGCAACAACCCAGCTCGCGTTGGGAAGAGAACACTACGCCGGCGAGCGGGCGCGTGTGGAGCAAGAAGACCAAGGCAAAAAAAAGCCGTGGCGACTATTTCATTTTGAGGGAAGCGAACTAACTGATGGAAATATCATTTGAAAGCGAACCGTAATGAACCAACATTGAGCGCCGAGCCCCCTCCGAGCGACGAGAATGTTCTGAGGCTAGTAGTAAAGCCACAGAAGAAAAAGTGCTTCGAGAACCAAATAATTAGCTTGAATCCCGTAGGAAGATTAACACAATAAATTAACTAAATTGAGCGCGTTGCCGGCCCGCATTAAGATTACAATTATGAGCTCATCTCAACAGCGGAATTAGAGCAGGTAGGCAACGGCAGCGACGGCGCCGGCAGCAGCGCCAACACCGGCAGCAACACCGCCGTTAGCGACGGCCGGGGCCGACGTGGGGGGCGTGGCAGGCGACTTAGGCGTGGCCGTGCACGAGCAGTCCTCGACGGTGAGCGTCGTGGCAGCCGTGACGGTGTAGGTGGAGTTGCCGTACGCGAACGTCGTGGGCGTGGAGCACTCGATGGTCGTGTAGTTCACAGCCTTGACCGTGGTCGTGGCGTTGTAGGCGGCGAAAGCACCAGAGAAAAGAGCGGCGGCGACGAAAGCAGACATTAGAAAGAGTGGATAGAGTTGGAACTGGTGTTGTCTTCAGAACAGGGCGATCGCTGCCGTATTTATATTTTCTGCGCTGCGGAATGCTGAATGCGGAGTATTACTTCCCAGGAGACGCGGTGCCTGCAGCGGGGCAGGGGTGCACCTGTGATCTTCCGGGGCTTTTTCATCACTCTGATCGAGATGCAGTAAACAAAGATAGGTAAAAGCAGAGCATTCCATCTGCAGGCGCCCTTCAGCGTAAGGCTTCAGCCATGCGAGCTGCTAGGCGCAAGAGCTCACGCGCGCAATTTAACCGGTGCTGGAAAGAATTCCCACGTAGTAGTACCCTGGGCCAAGGCGCGCTCGGACGGTTGCCCTTTCGCCCGCTCGCCCGTCGCCCGCCCCCGAGTCTGATCCTAATCACTGGTCCGTCATAGGATCAATACGAGACGCGCGACGCGTTTTCCCTACCCTCAGTTACCGCATTCACAACTTGCAGTGCATGGTTTCTTTTTCTGGCGCTTCCGAGCGCGTTGAGTAGTCAGCGCCTAAGCAGCCTACATATGCGGTCAGACGCGTCTGGCATAGGCGATATGTCAGGCATTACGCAGCCGGCAGGGCTTGTTACAAGCCGAAATGCCAGAGACTGCAGATAAACCGTGAAAAGCAGTTCATGAAGCATGAAAAAAAAGGCTAGGTAAGCAGCGGCTAGCTAACCCAAGTTTCGTGAGCTGAGACACTTGTGCTTTGGATTCTCGGCGTGATGTACGCGCCTGCAGATCTTTGGACCCATGCCGACGCTGGGACCCTGGCGCTACCCTCAGCCGCGCGGTGCGGCTACCCGGTTAGGGTCAGGACGTAACAGCCGCCACAGCCCGCCCCGCATCTTGGCCAGAGTCTTGTCAGGATCCGCTTCGCGGAGGCGCGCTGTTACCTGAGCGGACATCACACTCACCTCTATTTAAGTCCGGTGCGTTAACATCCTGCCCTTGGTAGCGATAACGAGGGATGTGGACCTGTAACCGCCAGTTTCGGACGTGATTGAGGCTAGGGTCATGCTGTTGGGTGACCCGCTGACATGAGAAGCGGAGGGGCTCTTCCACAAAATCCACAAAAAGCGTTACCCTATCTGCGTTTCCCACCACCACAAAACAGGGACACAACAAACAGCGACGCATTTCTGTGGGTGCAATTAGCTCGTGCTCAGTGTTACAAGGCGACGCAGCTGCTCCTCTCATTGGCCCCGAGCCCCTCCACTGCTTCTCGGCTTCGGAGACCGCCTGAATTGCGTTCCCCAGAGGTCCCAGCCGTAAACCGCTGGTGTTACCCCCCTTGGCCGGCCTCAATCACGCCGGACGTTGGCCACCATGTCCAACTTTGAAAGCGTCGTGTCCCAGCGCCAGAACCAGGCGTCTCAGTTCATGTTTCTGCCAGGAGCGTCGAGTTCCATGTATTCGCCATTGCCGTCGACGCCTGCCTACCAGCTCACCGACGCAAAAGACCCGAGTGACGCGAGTGACCCCGGCTCCTCGTCGCCGCAATCGCCCGGCTCGCGCTCACCGCATTCGCCAGCGGCTGTGCGCGACGACGCGCGGCGCTCGTCGGGCTCGTCTGACTTGGCATTGAAGGTCAATGACGCGGCCGACGACATGTACTCGGCAAACGGCGGACTTGGGCGGCCGCGTGTGAGCCTTGCCCTGCTGCTCGAGGCGTCCGCCGCGGCGGCCGAGGCCGAGCGCAAGGCCGAGCAGCGCGCGAGCGCCGCCGCCGTGACACATATTTCGCACGGCGCTGCTACAGACAAGTTCGTTACGGAAGCAATTCGTCGCGTGCAGATGAGCCCGCGGAACCAACGCAGCATTGAACTGAAGCCTGTTGACCGGCGTGAGCTCGACGTGCTCGCCCAGGACCCGCAGTGGACGCGGCTTGGCGAGATCGAGCGCGACGCAGGGCTGCTCAGCGAGTGTCGCCGTCTTGTGCGTGGCACGCAGGGCTGTGGCCGCGAGTGCGACTCGAAGTTCACGAACCTCGTCGAGTTCGCGCGCCACGTGGACAGCATGCACGACATCAACTTTCGGCCATTTTTGTGCCCAAAGGAGCGGTGTCCTTGGGCAATCATTGGCTTCCACGAACGCAGCGAGTGCACGCGGCACATCCGCACGAAACATCACAAGGCGATGTACGCGTGCGAGATCAATGGGTGCAACAAGATCTATAACCGCTCCGACGCGTTCCGTCGACACGTACGTCAGGCGCACGGAAACCCGGACAGCCGCTTCAACCGTCTTTCGAAGCGCGCGCCGTCGGCAAAGGATGAGGACGCCGACGAGGCTAGCGGTGCGGACAGTGCCTAAATGATGCTGTCGACCCACCGAGGCTGGGCATAGTACCGGCCAGTCGAAGCCAGCTCATGCGCCACGGCCGCGACGCGTCTTCGCTATTTATTTAACCCCCACGTTACACACTATTTATCCTAAATTATTCTAATCAGCTACCTAATCTATTTAAACTCACGCACCCACGCGAATAGCAGCTCCAACAGCAAATTGATTTGAGCCGGAAAGCGAAAAAGCCAAAAAGCCCAAGATACAAAAGCAGAAACGAAGACAAACTGACATACAGAAATGAACTCAGTACGAGGGCGACTTTTCTTGGATGTTGTTTGTTACTTATTTCTCTCGCGCCTCCTCCTACACTCGCGCTGGGGGGCCGCACCATACTGCTAAGCACCTGACCCATGCTTCTCGTTGCAACAAAAACCACTGATCCAGTGGTGCTGCGCGCAGAGTCATGGAGTTCCAGGCGCTCATTTTGTGCGGGCCAGGTCACCGCCTGGATCCGATCACGAAGGGCCAGCCAAAGGCGCTGCTGCCGGTCGGGTCGAAGCCGCTTGTGCAGTACGCGGTTGAGTGGTGCGAGAAGGCCGGCTTCAGCGACAGCATTGTGGCCGTGAACGACAGCGACTTCGACGAGGTCGAGGCGGCGTGCCACATGTTTGAGCTGAAGCTCTCGCTCTTTCGCGTGCCGGAGGGCACGCCGTCGGGCCAGATTCTGCAGACGCTGCAAAGAGAAAAGCTGTTAGCGCCGCGCCGCGACCTTGTCGTGCTGCCCTGCGACTTTGTGACGGACCTGGATCCCGAGGCGTTTGTATCGGCCGTGCGTTCGCAGGACGATAGCGCGCTGGCCACGGGCTTCTACTACCGCAATGCGCTGGCGAACATCGACACGAAGGCACTTGCCTCGGACGTGCTGCTCTATTCGGACGGCCAGGACGAGGAGCTGCTGCTCGACCAGTACGACCAGCAGAGCGTGCGTGACGCGAAGCTGCTGAAGGTGCGCATGGCGATGCTGTGGCGCTTTCCGCGCGTCGTCGCGACAACGGACCTGCTGCCGGCGTCCATATTCTTCTTCCGCCGCGCGCTGTTCGAGCTCGAGGGCCTTGACTTTGACAAGCCGCTCGCAAAGCTTGTGCGCGACATTGCGCGCCGCGCGTGGCGTCACCGCGGCCCGTGCGGGACCGTGCACATGCAGCGTATCCCGACGGACCGCGCCGTATTTATTCGCGCCAACAACCTGCCCACGTACATGGAGGCGAACCGGCATTTCCTGAAGCTCAAGGCACGCCAGCAACACGAGCATGCGAAGCCCGAGCGCGTGCCGGGCCAGGCCGTCATTGGTAACGACTCCGTCGTCGGCCCCGGCACGAGCGTGGCCGAGCGCACAAGCGTGAAGTCGTCGAACGTGGGCGCAAGCTGCAGCATCGGCAAGAAGTGCCGCATCACGGGCTCCGTCGTCATCGACAACGTCACGATTGGCAACGACGTGACGCTCGAGAGCTGCACTATCGGCAAGGGCGCCACGATCGAGCCGAAGTGCCGTCTCGTGGCCTGCACCGTCGAGAGCGGCTACACGGTTGTTGAGGGCACGGAGGCGCGTAACGAGGTTCTGCGCAGCGCGAGCATGGGCGACCTCGACGAGGAGCTCGGCGACTTGTACGAGAGCCTCAGCGACGAGTCGAGCTCCGGCGACGAGAACGCGGAGAGCAACGCCAGCGAGGCCGAGTTCGGCAACGAGGAGGACGACGATGGCGATGACTTCTTCGACCGCGCATAGTTCTGGTCGGCTAGCACCTCTAGTCTGTAACAGCTGAGCTAGACGGCCGTGGTATATAATTAGCGCGCACAGGCACCTGCGCGGCTCAGGTGCTATTCGCGGCAGTGGGTACGCTACATGTAGGCACGAAATAAAAAAAAAAGGCAATCAAGATAATGGCTGATTTAAACACGGTCAGGAAGGCACGCGGAGATAGAATGATGCGGCACGCGCCACGTCTACGGCTCGCAGGCAGGCAGGCACGCAGCATGCAACAGCAGACAAATAACTCGAGCCGTACCTGATTTTACACAAGACATCATGCCGCAATGCTAACACGCAGATGAGTCTCCGCATTTGAAGCGCCCTAGGCGACTCCTAAAACGATGATGATAGCTGCACTAAAAAGCCGCATTGATCACCAGAGAGCCACCATCACGGCGGCTTAACACTCCTCTGCCATGCAGGTAGTCGTATTTTCCCCAGTATGAGCCTGCGCACTTCGCGCACAGCGGATCTGAGCGGTTCGCCGTTGGGCCCCCCCACCCGCATCGGGCACTCCGCAGGGCAAGGACAGCTCGTCCCCGACCCGGACCCGCGCCCTAGTGCGGGTGAGAGTCACCTCTTAACGGGTGCAAGCTCCACACGCAAGTGCAACGTAAACCAGTTAAGCTGTTCTGCCGCGAACCATGTCCCACCAAGAAGAGCACCCGCTGACCCTCATTCCGGGCCCGATCGAGTTCGACGACGCCGTGCTGCAGGCGATGGCGCACCCGAGCGTTGCGCACACGGCGCAGCCGTTCGTCGACGTGTTCCAGTCGGCGCTGCAGCGCCTGCGCACGCTGTTCTTCAACAGCGACAAGGAGGCGCAGCCGTTTGTCATTGCTGGCAGCGGCACGCTGGGCTGGGACATCAGCGCCGCGAACTTCCTCGAGGCCGGCGACAATGTGCTCGTGCTGAACACGGGCTTCTTTTCCCACTCGTGGGCCGAGGCGCTGCGCACGTACGGCATCAACGTCACGGAGGTGAAGGCCGAGATCGGCGATGTCGTGCATCTCGACGTTGTCGAGCGCGAGCTCAAGCAGAAGCAGTTCAAGGCCATCACCGTGACGCACGTCGACACGTCGACGGCTGTTGTTACGGACATCGAGGCGCTGTCGCGGTTTGTGCACGAGAAGAGCCCTGACACGCTTGTGTTTGTGGACGGCGTGTGCTCGGTCGGCGTCGAGCCTCTCAAGTTCGACGCGTGGGGCCTCGACTACGTGCTCACGGCGTCGCAGAAAGCCATTGGCGTGCCCGCGGGCCTGCACGTGTCGCTGGCGTCGAAGCGCGCGCTCGATGTACTTAAGGCGCGCAAGTCGCCGGTGCCGGGCTTCTTCACAAACCTCGAGCGCTGGCTGCCCATCATGCGTGCGTACGAGAGCGGCAAGCCCGCGTACTTCGCGACGCCGGCCGTGCAGACGGTTTGGGCGCTGAAGACGTCGCTCGACGACATTGCTCGCGACGCAAAGGCCGTCGAGGAGCGCTGGGCGCAGCACGCGCGCGCGAGCGACAAGGTCAAGGACACGCTCGCTGCGCTCGGCATCAAGCTTGTGGCGAAGCGCGAGGTCGCTGCGCACGGCCTCACGGCCGCGTACCTGCCCGAGGGCAAGGAGCTGCCGGACCTGCTGCCCGTGCTCCTGAAACAGGGATACGTGATTGCGGGCGGCATTCTGCCCCCGATTGCGCCGCGCTACTTCCGCATCGGGCACATGGGTGTCTCTGTGACGAAGTACGGCCACATCGACCGGCTTCTGGAGGTGCTGCCGCAGGACCTACAGAAGCAGACGTGACTAGCTTCGCGGATGTGAAGGTATCCACGAGCATCCGCATACCAAACCCATTAGCCAGAAATAGGTGCTACAAATACAAATGCTACGTAGCTAGCTAGCTAGCGTCTACTGCTACAGACTGCAAAGGTTGCGACGTTTGCGTTGTCTCGACGGGGACAAGCTGTCGCAAATACGAGTGCATACGAGTGCAGCGAGTGCATGCGAGCGCATGCGCATTGAGTGCAATAGGACGTGCGAATCAAGTTTCAGTTGCCCCGCCCTTATTATGGCGAACAGGCCGTAAGAAATAGGCTTCATTCGTATAATTCAAGCGGTGCTATAAGCCTCTGCAACCTGAGAGCTCACAATTGACCCTACCAATACTACAGTACATACTATAATACCTACTACCAATACTAACTATAAAGTACGTGCCATAGTTTTGGCATGGTCACAGATATGAAATGGCTACTTCTTAACGCGCATATCGACGTCATCACTCCAATCCATACGCACACTGCTGAACGTGATATGTGTCGAAAGACGAGCTTAACGCAATGTAGAGCTACATAAAGTATATATAATTAATTGAGGGCACCATGTGGCTCGATAATGTCCTTTAGAGACTCAGCCGTTTCATATCTTTGACCATGCCAAAACTATGGCACCTACGTTAATAAGTACTTCAAATTCGTGTGATATGTTTTGAATAGCGTGGTATATTTTTTGAGCTGCGTTGATGGTACCTTGATATGTCATCTGTCTCACGCGATGGCCGCCGGTCCAACATAGGAAGGGCGCGTGTGTCAACAACGAGTGGGAGCGCCCACAAGATGAAACGGTATCTGCTGGTGACTATTTCTACACTAGGGTGTGGAAAGACTACAGTAGGGAATGCTCTTAACATTCTGTACGGCTCGCGCATGGGCCACATCCAAAACGACGAGATCCCATCCTCGAAAACGAAGAAGCGGAAGTTCGTGGAGGGCACGAGGCAGCTCCTCGCTCAGCATACCCTAGTACTCATGGACCGCAACAATGCTGAAAAGCGCGAGCGCGCGCAAGTTTTCGAGGAATTCGATACACCAGACAATGACATCGTGTTTGTGGCCCTGAACTTCTTGCCCGACGGGCCTAATCCGCTTTCTAGGCGCACGACGCGCAAGCTCGTACACTCCCGTACGAACCATTTAACCATTCGCGACATGCCCGAGGCGAAAATCAACATGGTCATTGGCAGTTGCGAAAAGCGATTCCAGCCATTGGACACGACATCCGAGCCGGACTCCAAATTCGACGCCGTGATAAACCTCGTGCCCGGTGAGTCGCTGAAGAACGTCAAGACAGTGCTGGGTGCCTTGGAAAACCTCGGCGTTCCGAGCCGGTTCGAGGAGACGGAAGTCCTGAGAGCATATGCCGCCGCCCTGAGGTACGAGCCTAAAATAGTCCAGATTCCCGAGCCAGTTAGCGTGAATGACGGGAGCGGGCAAGCTGGAAGCCGAACGAAACCGGTACCTTGATGTGTAAATATACGGACAAACAGCGACTCACTGAGTCAATCTCAGAAATCTCGGGAAAGAGGATTCTAGTCTAGTGTGAAGCCCTCAAAACAGCTGGCCGCATGTGTAGACATACCGGCAGCAGATTTATTTATAGGCAAAGTTTTTAGTACGTGCGTGGCTGCTATCGAGTTCTTACAAGTCCCGCCTGAACTGTTGACCGCAATGAAAGGCAATGAAAGATGTGCGGCATTCGGCCCAAACCAAGCTTGCGCAAGCCAGCAGTAGCGCAGAACACGGAAACGAGCAAAGCCAGACCCCGTCAATATAATTCTAAGTAGCTAGCGCAAAAACGTCTCTTCGTTACCGGTGCGAACGCCCGCGCCTATTAGAAGCGATTACTAAACGACGTTCGTGACATTAGCCGTTGAGGCACGAACGGCAGCGGTTCGGTTGGTCGGTCAGTACCGACCCACCCTGCCACTGAGATGCCTCAGGGTAGGGTCACTGTGGGCGCTGACAGCGATAGGGCCACTCTAGTCTTAGCTGGGCTCAAACATGTAGCGGAGCCGTTAGATTAGAATTTGCGTACGGTACAGCTTCGTATCGAGTATGCATTCATGCCAAAGCCCCTGCTGCGCCAGCCTTGCACTTGCTTTGTTGGCCGTACGCTCAGGTGCGACCGTCGAAACGTAAGCAAGCCCACGCCGCATGTTTGACATCGAGCTGCAGCCTTACTACTTCGCGGTAAGGGAACCAACGGCAGATGAAAATTACGGCTGGGTCACAAAAGGAGTCTAACTGATAATGAGTGCTTCTAAATGACAAACAGCGGTAGGAATGCAATTTTTCAATGTGCCTACCCAATTATTAGAGGCGCCTGGATCTTCTAATGGCATAAGTCTCCTGTGTATAAAACGTCAGGTGACTACGCAGATGTTTTTCGAGGTATCCCTAAAAGGCTGTTGACTACTTAGCTAAGGACAGGGCGGCCCAAACATTGAGTCCGACATCCACCTCAAGCCGTACGTCTCTTCGGTGCAAACAGCTAAATGTCGGCAGCGAATGGCGAGGCGGCCCCTCCAAAAGCTCTCAATGCTTTGGAGGAAACGAAGAGGCAGGACCATGAGAAGCCGGCACCGCTGCAAATGCTCATGACTGTCGTGTTTGGGCACATTCCAATAATCAGAGACTTGTTTGATCTGCACAAAAAGAAGCTCAACCTGGAGCCAAGGCATCTGTACTTCAATGCGCCCATTCCCGAGGCCGAGATCGACCCGAAAACAGGAAATCCGCGGGCTAAGTACGCAACGAATAAGATTCGCACTACAAAGTACACGCCGCTGAATTTCCTACCAAAGAACATCGCATTTCAGTTCCAGAATGTGGCTAACATTTACTTCCTCGTTGTTGCCATTCTCTCGGGGTTCTCTATTTTCGGTGTGAATAACGCGGGTCTCGCGGCAGTGCCTATCATCGCCATCGTCGCCATCACCGCTATTCGCGATGGTATTGAAGATTGGCGTCGCATGCTGCTTGACCTTGACATGAACAACACTATATGCGTGGTGCTGGAGAACGTCGAGAACGCAAACTCACCTCCGGGGAGCATTGGCGCTTGGCGCAAATTCAAAAAGCGCTGCAGCCGCTTCTACAGAGAAACCTGGTATAAGATGAGGGGCAAAAAGGACGAGTTGATTAACGATGAGCTTGAGGCGGATGATAACGAGAATGCGAGCGTACGTATGTCGATGGGAGACGCGGCGTTTGGCAGGAACTCGACTGGCCGCGAATCAATTGGGTCTTCACTGCGGCGCCGCAATTTCTCGAGCGCGAGTGCCGCCGCCGAGCATCTAGAAAAGCAACCGCAGTTCCGAAAAAAGTACTGGAAGGATGTGCGAGTGGGCAACTTTGTCAAGGTTTATGCAGACCAAGGCGTTCCGGCAGATCTGCTCGTATTGAGCAGTAGCGACCCGGAGGGTGACTGTTTTATCGACACACGAAACCTTGACGGTGAAACGAATCTGAAGCCCCGGCGCGCGTTGCAGACGACGCGCCACTGGCGCCGTGGGTGGCAGATCAACAAGCAAAAGTTCGAACTGGAGATCGAGGGCGCGAACTCGGACCTAGACTCCTTTGGCTGGACGTACCGGGATGTGGAGACTGGCAAAAGCGAAGCTATTGGCCCACCCAACTTCATGCCGCGTGGTTCGACAGTCCGTAACACCCGTTGGGTGATTGGATTTGCCGTGTATACTGGCGAGGAATCAAAAATTCGCCTCAACGCTGGTGAGACACCAACTAAGCGGTCCCGCATCTCGCGCGAGCTAAACATTTACGTCCTGATGTCGTTCACCTTCATTTTCATTTTGTGCCTTATTTCGGGCATTGTGGAGGGTGTTAAGTTCCGCTCCAAGACGAACAGCGCCTACTACTTTGAGTTTGGTCTCACGGCGGGACATCCTTCAGTAAATGGCCTCGTCACCTTTTTCGCGGCAATGCTCGTGTTGCAAAACATGGTCCCCATCTCCTTGTACATTTCAATCGAGATTGTACGCACATGTCTTGCATTCTTTATTTATTCAGACACCTACATGTACGATGAGGTTGTGGACTACCCGTGCACACCAAAGTCGTGGTCTCTGAGTGACGATCTGGGGCAGATCGAGTTCATCTTTAGCGACAAAACTGGCACACTTACGCAAAACTCTATGGTATTCCGGAAGTGCACAGTGAACGGGAAGTCATACGGCACCGCGTTTACAGAATCCATGGCCGGTCAAGTCAAACGTCGTAATGGGGATGTCGATGCCGTGCGAGCAAAGGTGGATAAGGAAATCAGCGAGGAACGTGAAAGCATGCTCTTGCGCCTGCAGGATTATTATGCCAATCCGTACTTTTCTGAACAAGAGCTGGAGCTTGTCAGTGAGCCAATCGTTGCGGATCTCGAAGGCCAATCTGGCAACGTACAACGACAGCGCCTAGAGCAATTTGCGCTGGTGCTTGCTCTGTGCAATACTGTGGTTACCGAGTACAAAGAAATTAAGCGACCGGCTGGTGACGCGCAGAATGATGGAGTAGACGAGGGACCGCCGCCCATGATGTCCTCCGAAGTCATTGGTGCCCCGTCGCGACCATCCACGAGCTCTGCGAAACGCGTCTCTGCGCGCTCGTACCAAAGCCAAGGTCAAGCAGGGCGGCCGTCTATCAGCTCGATTCGTACGAATCGGTCGCACCCACTGGCTAGAGCTACGACTCAAAATACTACACACTCATTTCGTCCCAGCAAAGCTGCTGCACTGGAGAACATGACGCTGGTTTTGAAGGCGGAGTCTCCCGATGAAAGCGCATTGGTAAAAACGGCGCGCGACTTGGGCTACACTCTAGTTGACGACGGGAAAAAGCATAAGGTTGTTGACATGCGCGGCGTGCCTCATCGCTTCGAGGTGCTCGAAACAGTTCTCTTCACTTCGCACCGTAAGCGCATGTCCGTGCTCGTTCGCAATGAAGCTGGACGTTACTTTGTCTTGTGTAAAGGTGCCGACTCCGTGATTGAAAAGTGTCTGAGTGAAGAGGCCAGGTTCACAGACGTCTACAAGAACACTATGAATGACCTGCAAGAGTTCGGTGACCAGGGTCTGCGCACTCTCATGGTGGCCTATCGTGAGCTGGACGAAGCATACGCTGTGGACTGGGCTAAGCGGTACAATGATGCTGTGGCATCACCAGAGCGAGATATTCTTTCGGAGCAGCTTGCAGAGGAGCTTGAAAATGACCTTGTGTTACTGGGAGGCACCGGCATTGAGGATCAGCTGCAAACGGATGTACCCCATACCATTGAGCTCTTGAGCAAGGCAGGAATCAAGTTCTGGATGCTGACGGGTGACAAGGTAGAGACTGCTATTAGTATTGGCTTTTCGTGCAATCTGTTGGATACCTCTCTGGAGCTACTAATCGTGAAGCACCCTGAGGAACTGGCTGGCCGTCTAGCTGATATTGGTCTCGAGGTGAACAAGAAGACCATGGCCGAAGCCGGCGCTGACCATAGCCCTGCTAAGGGCAATCATGCGTTGGTGATTGACGGCGCAGCGCTGGCAGCCGTGGTCACGAGCGAAGAGTATCGCGCGCAATTTGCATTGCTGGGCAAGAAATGCAGGGCCGTACTGTGCTGTCGCGTGTCTCCGAGTCAGAAAGCTGCGGTGGTGCATATAATGAAGAGCGCGTTCGATGTGACGACGCTCGCCATCGGGGATGGCGCCAACGACGTTTCGATGATTCAGGAGGCGGACATTGGCGTCGGAATTGTCGGCGTTGAGGGTCGCCAGGCGGCCATGAGTGCCGACTACGCGATGGGCCAGTTTAGCTTCTTGCAGAGGCTCGTGCTCGTGCATGGACGCTACTCCTATTACCGCATTGCCGGCATGGCTGGAAACCTTTTGTACCAGAACTTCATGTTCTCGATGACACTGTTCTGGTACGGCATCTTCATGCAGTTCGATGAGTCTTATCTCTACGACTACACTTATCTGACGCTGTTCAACTCGGTTTTTGTCTCGTTGCCCCCAGTCGTTCGCGGAATCTTCGATCAGGACCTGCCGGACCATGTGCTACTTGCCAACCCGGAGCTTTATGGCGAGGGTATTCTGCGCAAGGCTTGGACTATTCCTAAGTACTTCGGTGTGGCCATCGATGGCATCTACCAAAGCGCTGTAGCATTCTTCTTTGCGTACAGTATCATGTTCAATGCGCGATTTGCTCACATGACGGGCCGCGACATTGAATACCGCCAGGCTATGGGAGCATTCGTTGCTCACACAGCGGTCTTCGCATGTAACCTGTATGTCATGCTGTGTCAGTACCGGTGGGACTGGTTCTCCTGTCTTGTGGCATTTGTATCGTGCTCGCTGATTTTCTTCTGGACCGGCATTTACACGGCGTTCGTGGCTTCGAACTTCTTCTACAAGACGGCACCGCACGTGTACAGTGCATTGTCGTTTTGGGCATACTTCCTGCTCTCCACCGTCACTGCACTGCTGCCGAAAATCGTGTACGAGTCAGTGAAGGCTATTTGGTTCCCTTCTGATGTTGACATTATTCGAGAGGAATACAATTACCCGAAGCGTGTACAGAAGCAGCGGGAACGTGAGGCAGAGAAGGCTGAGGGACCTTTCGCGTCGGTTAAAAGCCCAACCCGCAGCCAGCATCAAGCGCAAGACAGCAGCGACACAACCAATACAGTGGTTGGAGAAGAGCCGTCTGTGGTGGGCAGTCGGAGCCCGAGGAGCCCGCCGCCAAAAAAGATATGAAACAACACTTAATTAATTAATACCCATAACTTATTTCCGATTTCGTGCAGTCCCGGCGTACTTTAGCGCGCAGTAGTGTATGCTCGTGAGAGATATGGGCTGATCAATCTAACCCTGCAGGAACCAATATACCCTAACGCGTGGCTGGGCAACCCAGAGGAAAGAAACGGGCAGGGTAAAACAACTTTGAAGCGAGCTGTTCTATTTATATAGGTGACTGCGATGGCAGACAACGGCTCTCAATTTCTTATACCATACAGCGTGGGCCTGTCTGTCAAAAGGGTGGGCCATCTCCGTAAGCACGCGCGCGCCCTCCCAAAATATTTGGGGGGCCCGGGCGCCGGGTGCCTGGAGATCCGACGTTTCTCAGGAATGGCGCTGCTGACGTACGCCAGTGAAAATATGAGGAATTTAGATACCCTTACCTCTGTAATTAAAAGATTGCAGACTGCACATCTCCTCTTACAGGAGACTGCGCTGCCCAGTATGGAAAATCATGGTCCTAGCGCAAACGAGGCAGCCGGGGCTACAGAAAGTTGCGGGCCCTATGTCCTTACAGGGCCGCACCATGGACTTGCCACCGGATGTCAGCTAGGAGCAACGATCTCGCGGCATCTTGCGTGCCGCCCTTGCCCGTTCCGACGCGTCAAGTGACATTGTTCCGCCGATCGGGGCATGGAAGGGTTAGCGATGAGGCGGTGTCTCTGGGGCGGTGCTTCCTCCCGACGCGTGCTCAGACCCACCTGCCCGCTCACTAAGGCAGACCCACCAGTCCCGGAAGACCGTTTAGCAGGTGAAACCCGCCCTTAACATCTCACTGCACGACGACGGGAAATGGCGCCTCAGAAGGAGTGTGAGGACAACGGCCATTGCTACTACGTGTTCACAGACGCCTGGCATGTGTGGGGCCGGTGGCTGCTGCTTGCCATCCTCATTCTAGTAATTATTCTCACGGTGCCCATCCTCGGGTATCTCATGTCTCGAAAACGCATGAGCAAGGGCTACCCGCCGGTGCCTGGGTGCGGATGGATGTTCCCAAATCCGTACAAAAATACGCCGACCCCCTCGGACCAGGAGAATATGGTGCCGCGGTACCGCGCGCACGACGAGCTGCGCGAGTACCGGAGACAGCAGGCAAGCGCGCAGCCGCCGTCGGCGACACATATGGCCGGCCAGCCGTACTCAGAGTACGCGCCCGAGTTCGAAACAACGGACATGACGGACCAGTCCTTCCCGTCTGAGGAAAAAATGAGCATGCCGCAGTCGCGGTATTAGACTCGCCCTCTGAACCTTCCTGCGTCTCTCTGATAAGCGCGTGCGGCCCGGTTTCTAGCACCGGCGGCTATCGGCGCAGCCCCGCGGGGCGTTGGTGCCTCTTCGCCGAATTTGCGCCGCGGCTATCTCTTCATCGTTCGGACGGCGCCACCGCCGCTCAAGCATCATTTCTTATTTAACCTTTTTATGTGTACTTTTTTCCACAACTATCTCCGATTTTAGCGGCGTCCTCGCGTACCGGCGTGAGAACTTTACGGTCGCAGGTGCATCCTTACCGTGAACACTTCCTTGGCAATCAGGGTTTTCGCGCGGGATCGAAATACTACGACTGTTAGTGGCATCCAATTTTGATACAGACTGGCTTGAACGTGCCATGCCGTTTGTAGCTTGTTTGCCGCATTCGCCGCAATGGCTGGCTTAACTTGACTAGTGTTTCACAATTACCCGGAGCTGTGCACAGAACAGCACACGAGTCAAGAGTCTTACAAGGATGCCCTGTTATCTGTCACTCCTAGCTTGCACTCACATTTTCTCAATGCCTGCTCTCAATGGTCCACCTCAATGGATCACCTCAATGGATCACCTTCTCTCCCCTCTGCGCTGCCTTGGGGTCTCCACCTTAGTCAAGCTCAACCCACGTCAGGGTGCCAGACGCGCGCTACACGTAGTCCGAGCGTAGGCGGCCCGAATCTCGAGAAACCGATGCCCATTCCCGCAAACGCGTCCCTCGACGAGCTCACAGAGTATGTCGGCGATGCCGGGTTCGACGCCGTGCGCGAGATCAACGCGAGCGTGCGGTCGAGCGCGAGCTTGGAAGAGCAGTACTCAGCCAGCATAGAGCTTGTTGCTCAGCTCGACTCGTACAGCCAGGACGTAGCGTCGGCGCTGCAGGCAGCTCTCGACAGCGTACAGCGCAGCGAGAAGCGTCTGCCGCACCAGATAGAGCTGCTGAAGAGCGACCTGCGCAGCTTTAGTGCGTCGCAGGCCCGCGCGGCCCAGAACCTGCCGCGCATCGTGGAGCCGTCTACAAAGTCGCCGGCCCTGGCGCAGCTTGCCGAGCTTCACGAGGTGCGCCAGCGCATTGAGCAAGTGCAGGACCTACTAAGGGCGTCGCGCTCGGGTTCGCACACGCCCGAGCAGGCGCAGCAATTTGCAGCCATGTTCGAGGGCACGCCAGAGGAGGCGCGGTGGAAGCAGGGCGGCGCCGACTACTACAACATCATCAACAAGATAATAAACTAGGCTAGTGGCAGTGCGGCGTGCAGGCACGGCGTGGAGAATAGCCGCAAAATCAAACGAATTTTAACGACCAGAGAGCCGTCACATTGGCGGCGGTACAAAGAAAGCAGAAAGCAGAAAGCAGTCCACGTTTCTATGGCATCATAAATAAACAATAAATTAAGCCGCAGCACAGCCAAACGCGAAGGGCTAGAGCATGCGCTGCTGCTCGGGGGTGAAGATATCTGCGCCCTGCTTCAGGCCGGCAATGAGCTGGCTCAGCGACGCCGGACCGAAGTCGTTCGCCTGGCGCAGCGCGGCCAGGTCCTCGCCAAACTGCTCAGTAACAAGCTTCAGGAAAGTCTGGTTGAAGTCCGCATTTGTGTCGGCCTTCGGCGTCTTGCGCAGCCGCTCGCGCGGCGTCTCTTCGGCCACAGCCGTGTCAGCGGACAGGCGCGGCTCGTCGTCGTCGCCAGCATCGCTCAATTCGCTAGGAGCGGACAACTCGTCGGCCCTCATGTCCACATCAGATGCGGAGTCGCTCTCTGAGGAGGACGAGGAGTCATTGTTCTGAATCCGCGACTTCTTCCGGCGCCGTTTCTCTACTGGCGGCATTGGCGACGCGGTATTTTATTGTGGACGATCTCAAAATTTCAGCTTACATACCAGCTCCCGCTAGGGTCAGCTACCGTTCGAACCGGCGCGATGGCCCAATAACCTGAGGCAAAGCAGACTTGTTCATTGGCTTAAGGACGAGCAGCAGAGGCACAATTAAAAACAGCTTTGTCCTTCGCTTGTGAATTAGAGGCTGTTGGGCCCTGGTATCTACTCGACCCGTTGCGACAGCTATAATGAGAGGTTCTGCCACGCTAGTCGTGCCAGGGTCTGAACTCCAGCTCGTCACACGTAAATTAAAGAATTCGTTTGCACGCAGCGGAATATACAGCGACAGCTAGCGGTCTCTCACACTATTAACTCGACGGCACGTGGAAGCTCTTGCAGCGTCGTGCATATAGCCGTGTAGGGCTTTGATAAGGCATCGCACGCGTATTGACCGTTGTTGCCGGGCGGCTTATAAATGAGTTTATGGGCACTGCCCAGCTTAGCCGCACGCCTTCGCCGTTCTCGTCTTCGTAAGGAGCCGTTCGGGGCAGAAGGGTAAACGCCCAGCGCCGTGTAGTTGACGTGGCGCCGTGTGAATGTAGCCTCTTATTACTCTTGCGGGCCGAGCTATATTTCGTGGTTGATCAGCAGGGAATGCCGCATGTATAAGCAGTGTATTCTATCTTACATTAAAGAATAAACTAGCATCACCCGTTCTCAAATGACGGCCAATGCCGTGCAGTAGACACGTGAGGCCACGTGTATAACGTATGTGCGATTGCATTAACCCCGCGCCGCTATCTAGGCACACGAGGTAAGGGTTATACAGTACTTATATGCGGCTGGGCGCGACCAGGAAGGCACAACAATTACTCTTCTCTTCTGCCAATGTCGGACAAAATTGCGCCAAGCGGGCTCAAGACGAACGTGACGTACGGCCTTCACTTCGGGGACTCTCGCTCGTCCGGAGTTGACAATGGGCCAAACTTCAAGATCGGTCGTTTGTCGATTGGGCGCACCACAACGCTGGCTCAATGCCAGCCCCCCCAAAGCAGGAACGACAAGGAGGCTCGCTCTACGGTCCGCGGCCTTTACATGGGGAACTCGAAGTCAGTGTGCGTTGACGACGGCTCATACCTCAGGATCGGTTGCTTGTCATTTGGGCGCACTGTACTAGAGTAGCGCTAAATGAACCACACCTGCTCTTAGTCACAATTTCCCTGAGGCTTTCGTTAGCTTTGTTGCATTTATATCACGCTTGAAATATCGTTGTTTGCGCTATGCCTCGATAGACAATTCTCGCGTGTGGGTGCGGCCCGTAAGGACAGCGTACAATAACAAGCCATAGCGATTTACAACTTTTACACTGCCAAGAAGTATTATAATTAGTGGCACTTAGGCATCTTTGGCAAGAATTGGGATGCACGGAAAGTTTCTGGATGTGTCGCCAAGTGCAGGGCTGAATTAGAAGGTCAAACATAACTGTTACTCGAAAGGATGTCCTGTGAACTCGTTTACCATGTAGCCGATGTAGCATTGTACTGATATATATACATATGCAAGGCGTTCATGACTGGCATGTACGAGCTAGCACTATTCAGCAGCAAGACACCAACTAATATATTAAGGTGCGAGGTACCAGAAACGCTGGACACCTACTAGCTCTGCGCTGTATGGCCTAGCCGTTCTAACTGGAGGTGTGCCGCTATCGAAGAGCCTGTCACATTTACTGCGCCTTATTAACCTAGCGAGTCTCTTTTCGATATATTCCGTAAACCAATGCACTCAATTGACTCCCAAAGCGTACACGCAAGATTTATTTCACAGTTTCACAGCTACGGGTCACGATAGTGACGTGGCGCCGCTAAAAAAAGTGACGTGGCGCCACTATCAGCACGCGACATGTTAGGGCACCGAACCTCGCCCTATGCAGCATATGCAGCACCTGCGATAATGGGAAGAAGCAGTTGCTCCCATTCAGCCTCCTCTCTGATGGTCTTCGAACTCTTCAAAATCACGCCCGTGATCGAGCTGGACACCGTGCAAACGGAGCCTGGCGCGAGAATTGTGGGCACGCTTCATGTCACGTCTACGTCCGAGACTCCTATCGTCGTCCCAGAGATTTGGCTCCAATTCAGAGGCGAATGCAACATAAGAGCACGGTACCGCCCACCAGTGCCCTGTGCTGAGCGGTGCTCCGAGTGCAACGGGGTGGTCGAGCGCTCTGGGTCGCCGAGCACCAATCGCGAGCTGGGTATCAAAGTCGGCGACACGGCAGGGAAAGGCGCCCTGACGCTAAAGAGGGCCCGTGAGTATGAGCCCGAAGAGAGAATTAAGCGCCTCAAGGTCACCGAGTCGGTGTCACTTTCTACAGAGGGATTGCATGTAAAAGTGGGTGACTGGTCAATCAACTATGAGCTACCGCGCCACGAGACGTGCTCCGCGTCGAGCCAGAATGGGTCCAAAACCTGCACCTGCAAGAAGGAGCGACCGGACCCGCCGCCCGAGCACATACAGATAACTGTCGCAAAGACGGACTATGCTCTCCGCCTGACACCTACCGGGTTTACGAAGGGTAAGCACAAGCTGCGATTCTCGATAAAGGTGCCTGAGGAGTACGACGGCCAGCCGCTACCGCCGACATTCGACTCACGCGAGCTCGCCGCCTCTGTGAGGTACACCGTGAGCGGCACGCTGTCGCTCTCGGCGCTAACATGGCGCAGCAGTCAAAAAGGCGTCGTCGTGCGCGGGGGCGACTCGGCTGCTCACCACGGGCCGGACCGGGCTGTAGAGTTACAGTGCCGCATTCTAGTAGGGACGTGGTACAAGGAGTCCCTGCGGTGGTGGCCCGTCGTGAAGTACTACCTTGGCATGGACACGGCAGCGCGCTGGACGAAGGTCACGCTGCATATGACGCAGAGGGACATGAGCGCACATGTGGGACGGCAGGTGTACTTGCAGGACTATCTCACACTGAGAGTCGAGCAGCGCGGCACGAATGCACTGCCGCTGTACGTGGACAGTGTGCGAGCGTACCTCTATACGACGGCGGCGGTCCAAGCGGACTCGGGTGAGCACTTCATTTGCCGCAACTACGAGTACAGCCTTATGAACGTGCGTGATGCGGACTATCGAGTGAGCAGCTTTGTGAACGGGGACATTTCGAGCGTGCTGCGCGGTGCACGCATTCCAGCCTCGGTGCCGCCGTCGGTCACGCTGCCGAGAATCCAAATTCAGCACTGGATCGAGATCGAGGTCGGGCTTCGCGGCGGCAGCCCGGATGGCACGCGGCAGGCCGTCGCGTGGGGGAAGCTGCGCGCAGTTACGGGTCTGCTAAACGTGTGAAAGCGTCGGAAACTCGCGTTAGCTGGCCTGTATGCACTCTCAATGATATATTTATGATTCTCACTAACTACCACTGTACTGTTATCCTAATTGCTCAAAGCTTGCATCAGAGAACCTAGCCACCCTTGTGATCGGCCCTTATTTGCAGCATATCACGTTAAATTAGTGGGCGGTACCCAATTGGGCCTGGCCTAACGGTCAAATGGCACGTGCCCGCTGGATGTAGTGCCGTGCGTAGCGTAGGGCTTCTGATAAAGCGCGCGGGCGAGACTTGCTCCAATTGCCACCGCCCGTTGGGCCGTATAATTTCTAGGATTCTGAGGCAAATGCGCAAAAGCATAATAGAAAAAGTGCTTTTATATGGTTACGCTTGTGCTGGCTATGAGGATCCGGAGACGCACGTCTCAAGCTGTTTCTAATTAATTTTGGCTCGCGTAGGTGTCTAGTGGGCTGCGTAATGACACGCTGGCGCTTTTCAGCTGCATGCCCAGTGATGCTCGCATCGTGCATGAAGCCGTTCGGAGCCGTAGGGTAGCCGCGTCGCGGCGGGCCGCTGACCCAACGCCACTGGATCTAACGGTGGACATCGGTACTGGCCGCTAGTCGACGGCGATAGACGGCGTATTCGGCTGCGCGGAAAAATCCAGAGCTGTTTTTGCATCGACTATGTCGGCCAATGGCTCAAAGCGCCATCCAAAAAAATGCCCACTCTGAGCGTAGTTGCTACAGGCAGGGGTGGTGCCATGGTGACGTGGCGCTGCTATCTATCGGCTGCCAAACCAGGGCACCGTCCTTACCCTATGCAGTATATCTAACGACCGTTGGGATCTGCATATAGCGGCAGCTCTAATTCGGAGCCTTTCTGACGATGGTTTTCGAAGCCTTCAAGATCACGCCTGTGCTTAAGTTGGAGTCTGCGCAAACGGAACCGGGCGCCACAATCGAGGGCACGCTCTACGTGACGTCGACGTCCGAAACGCCCATCAATGTTCCTGAGATCTGGCTCGAATTTAAGGGCGAATGCAACACGACGGCACGCAGTAACAGGACATCGTGCGAGACGGGCTTTAGCGGCTCCCATGGAGAATGCAGACCGCTAAGCGGGGAGTGGAATCCGCACTTCGAGGCTGACGGACGTTCTGTGACGCCGCCTAGCTTAAAAGGCACTCAGGCAAGTGTCCACGCCCAGCCAAATGCTGGCGACGGAAGTGTAGTAACGACTGGGCAACCAGTGCGCAACAGCTACGAGGGTCTGAGCGCGAAGTTGTCATTTGGGCCTGACGACGCGTCAAACGAAATAGGCTTTGGGCACAACAATGCGCATCGAGGCCATGGCGAGTGCTACGACGCGGCGCAGCCCTCGGCGCCCCGCACTGCAAAGCGCACTGTCGCGCAGGCCAAAACGGCACTACGCACGACGCCAACGCAGTTCACGCGCGGAGTGCACCAACTGCCATTCTCGATCACCGTCCCGCGCGAGCACGAGGGCGAGCCGCTGCCGCCGTCGTTCGACTCCTCCGAGCTGCGCACGTCCGTGCAGTACGCCGTGACGGGCACGCTTAAGCTATCGGCGCTGACATGGCGTAGCAGCAAGAGCCGCGTGGGTGTGCGGCGCAGCGATGCGTCAAGCCCTGGTGCTCCGAGCCGCGTCGTCGAGCTGCAGCGCGGCATACGCGTTGGAACCTGGTACAAGGAGTCGCTGCAACTGTGGCAGCTCGTGAAGTACTACCTGGGCGGCGACACGGCGGCGCGCTGGACGGAGGCGACGCTGCACATGACGCAGAAGGACATGCCCATGCAGCTCGGGCTGCCGACGTATCTGCAGGACTACGTCACGCTCAGCGTGCAGCAGCAGGGCGGCAGCGAGATGCCCCTGTACGTGGACAGCGTGCGCGTGTATCTCTTGACGACGACTGCCGTCCACCCCGAGTCGCGAGGCCGCGTCATTCGCCGCGAGCACGAGCTCGAGATCCTTGATGCGCGCGGCATCGACTATCCTGTGGACAGCTCCGAGAAGGGCCGCGGGGACATCTCCGCCGTGCTGAGCGGCGCGCGCATTCCGGCGACGGTGCCGCCCACGATTACGCTGCCGAGCATTCAGGTCCAGCACTGGATCCGGATCACGGTCGGCGTTCGCGGAGCCAGCCCCGACGGAACGCGGCAGGGCGTCGCGCAGGCGGAGCTGCGCACTGCTGTCGGCTTGTTCAATGCGTAAACAGCTTCGAGCCGCTGCAGCAGAGATCCCACTGCGTCCTCAAGGTGGATCATATTTTTATTTGTTACTATTTTTTTTTATTTTATCTTCCTCCATTCATTTGTTTTCATAGCTTAAACTCCGAACTCTATCGTCGCTCGCCGCCGCTGCCTCTACAGCCATCACCATCGAATCGCGCGTGCGCTATTATTGTTTCTAAACGCGTGCCTGGCTACTAGCGATATTATTAATCATCGGTTCCTGCGTTCGAGGGGACTCTTGAAGGGCTAGTGACCACACCGGCTTCTTTGGCCAACGCGTATTAGAAAACCGTCGGAGTTATTTGAGACGTCCGTTTGGCGAAAGTTGTTGTCCAACAGTGCCTCGTACTTGGACTTTCATTTAGCGTGTACCAGCCAGCTATCTAATACGGCCCACTTCGCAGCGATCCAAGCACTCAAGTCGAATCCGCACAGCTCAATAGCCCCATTCGACGTTGTCCCACAAAGCGCTTGACCGTTTTAGCCCGTTCCGGCGGGACGAGTAAACAGGCCTTCCTATTTCGTGGCGGGTGCGTGGCTTGGGACGCGTCCGGCGGGCGTGACATAAGCGTCTATTTAGCGCGTGTCGCACTTTCCTCCCTTCCACGCGTCCAAACCAAACAGAATGTCTACAGCCACGGCGACGAGCGGCGACATGGGCCTTGCTGCGGAGATCAACTCGAGCATCACATCGCAGGCCTCGCAGACGAGCGCGCCGCGCGCGGAGCCCGAGCCCGCCGCATTACAGCAGCCCACGCACGCGCCGCCAGCGGCTCCTGCGGCGCCGACCGCGCCGACCGTGCTGCGGCGCAAGCTCACGGCGTTTGTCGGATTCTCGAACCTGCCGCAGCAGTGGCACCAAAAGTCGATCCGCCAGGGCTTCGACTTCAACCTGCTCGTCGTGGGCGAGAGCGGACTCGGCAAGTCGACGCTCCTGAACACGCTGTTCGAGGTGCCTGTGCACGACCTCGACGCGCCGCACAGCCACGATGAGAAGCTGGCGCTGCAGGAGACACGCGTCGAGCTCGAGGAGAGCGGCGTGAAGCTGCGGCTCTCCGTCGTGGACACGCCCGGCTTTGGCGACAGCGTGAACAACCTCGACTCGTGGAAGCCGATAGTGGACGAGGTCGAGGCGCGCTTTGACCAGTACCTCGAGGCCGAGGAGTCGCTCGACACGGGCGCGGCCGGGCTGCTCAAGGACAGCCGCATCCACGCGTGCCTCTACTTCCTTGAGCCGACGGGCCACGCGCTGAAGCCGCTGGACGTCGTGACGATGAAGAAGCTGCACCGTAAGGTGAACCTGATCCCCGTGATTGCGAAGGCCGACACACTGACGGACGCCGAGCTTGCGCAGTTCAAGCATGCCGTGCTGGCCGACATCCGTATGCAGGGCATCGAGATTTTCACGCCGCCGCGCTACGGCGACGACGACGAGGAGAGCGCGGCGGAGCTGGCCGAGCTCGAGGCGAAGGTGCCGTTTGCCGTTGTGGGCTCGACGCAGCTCGTAGTGAACCGCGAGGGCCGGCAGGTGCTTGGCCGTGAGTACCCGTGGGGCGTGGTCGAGGTGCACAACGAGGAAGAGAACGACTTTGTGAAGCTGCGCAGCCTGCTTATCCGTGGGCACATGGAGGATCTGCGCGAGCGGACGTCGCGCGTACTGTACGAGAACTACCGCACGGACAAGATGCTGGCCCTCGGCGTGAAGCAAGACGAGGAGGTGTTTGACCATATGGACCCGATGGTGCGGCAGCAGGAGATGAACCGCGCGCACGAGCAGCGGCTCGAGAAGATGCAGGCCGAGATGACGGCCGTCTTCCAGCAGAAGGTGACGGAAAAGGAGGCGAAGCTGAAGAGCAGCGAAACGGAGCTGTTCCAGCGCCACAAGGAGATCAGCGATTTCCTGAACGGGCGCCGTGCCGAGCTCGAGCAGCAGCAGCTGCGTCTCGAGCAGACTCTGGCCGAGAAGGGCCGCAAGACTGCGCGCGCGCCGAACGCGTGAGCCAGCAGCGCGCGCGCGCGCGTGCGTGCGTGTGTTTATCTATTTCATTTCATTAGTTTCTAATAACTTTGCTGTTTCATAGACATGTAAATTCATGTACTTCTAGCGAGGCTCGGCCGCAGCAACCGCCGAAGGCCGCAGTCGAGGCCGCGCAATACGGGCTCCGCGTCCACACCGGCGGCCAACTCGCCAAACCGGGGGTAGCGCCGCGTACGCTCTAAATATAGCCGGCCAGTCTGACGAGCCTGATGTTTATAATGACTGCAAAAAGCTGCGAGAGAAGCCCGTTACAATGCACGATAGTGCGACACGACGCTGCTGTTGCAGGAGCGTGTACGGGCGTGACGCCATGCTCATGCCGTACTTATTTACGCGGACGCCGTTTCATCCGCTGCGCGCACGACATGACTAAACCAAGCGCGCGTCGCGCAACCAGCCGCGGCGTGACCCGCCGTACGTACTAGTGGCGGCATTATGCTCGCCAAACGCGCGGGTTCTACAAAAGCCTGGGAGGCTGCAGAAGTACAATGTCGCATGTTGAGAGGCGCGGAACATGGTGGCGCGTCGCAGCAACGGGCAGTGACGCGGTGCTGCATTTGCATATGCGCAATCTCACGCTACGCCAGCTGCAACCCGACCCCTGCCCACTGCGCCCTAGCCTTGCGTGCTTGGGACTTTTAGGCAAGTTTAGGGGACGACGACGTCTCGCCAGCTTTGCTCCCACTTGACACCTTTCTCCGCACTTTCTAGGCCCCAGACTAGAGCGACCCCACGAGAAGGAGCCGGATTCTGAATAATGTCTTCAAGCAGCACCTACCCCACGTCCAAGCCCACGGCGAAGCCGACGGCCACCGGCGCGACGACCGGCGCCACGACGGGCTCCACTACGGGCTCCACTACGGGCGCCGCCAGCACGGGCGCGACCGGCACGACTGCCGGCGCGAAGAGCTCGACTGCGCACACGCAGACGGCCGCGCACCGCCTACAGGCCCTGACGCGGACGGCTGAGTTCAAGTGGTTCAGCGCGCACGCGCTCGTCGTGCTGTTCACGACGCTGACGACGCTGCTGTGGCGTGTCAGCCGTGTGCACGTCCCGCTGTACCGCCTTGCGTACATCTCGGCGCTCGCGAGCTTTGCCATCATTCTGTTCCAGAAGTACGGCAAGTCGCGGCCGTCGTTTAACGTGCTCATTCGCGACGGCGACTTCCAGTATGCGCTGTACTCCGTGTTCTGGTTCCTTACGCAGCGCCGCCTGTTCTCGCTGCTGCCGCTGGCCATCTTCTCGCTGTTCCACGTGCTCACGTACTCGCGCGCATACCTGCTGCCTGCGCTCGGCCACGGCCCGGACAGCCCCTATGTGCGCCGCATTGAGGCGTTCGTGAAGAACTACAACGAGCCGCTCACGGTCGTGGCGGCGAACATCGAGTTCCTGCTCGCCGTGCGCCTGCTCGTTGCCGCGTTCTCGTTCGCGCGCAACAGCTGGCTGCAGCTCGCCGCCTACGTTGCATTCTTCCGCCTGCGCTACGCCACGTCCGCCTACACGCGCAACGCCGTGAAGGCTTGGGAGGTCCGCGTCGACCAGCTGCTTGGCCACCCGAAGGTGCACCCTGCGGCGAAGCAGTACTGGGTCCACGCGAAGTCGGGCCTGTCGCGCATCCCCGGCCCCAGCGTCACGCCGGCGACGAAGACGAACTAAGTTCGCTCATTTATTCCGTAGAAGTATCGATTATTCTCTAACGAGTGCTGAGACGACGCGCAGCAGCCTGAATGAAACCACGCGCGCTTGTTTATGCCGCGCCAGCGCGGCGGCGCTCGCGGCGGCGCTCGCGCCGCTGTATAGGCCGTCTCTGGTCACTTTTCTTGTTAATTTTCTTCTTCCTTGCCTCTAGTTTAGTGCTCGCGCAAGCCCCCCTGCGCGTAGAGAGTGGCCCGTCCTGGCAGTCAAGGGCGCGCGCGAGTTCACAGTTTTGTGGCGCTGCGCGCTGACCGCATCACGGCGCCAGAAGTGGTTGCAAGAGCGCCTCCGGCGGGTACATCTGCTATTAAGCGCGCACCTCACACACTCTCTAACCACCACGCATACGCAGCGCTCATGTTCCCAGATGTGTACAAGCAGTTCTTCCGCTGCCATCCGGTGACGCAATTGAATGCCAGCGAGGAGAAGCGGCGCGCCGCGAACTACGGCGGCAAGATCTACCTGCCGCCGTCGGCGCTGAGCAAGCTCACGACGATGCGCATCTCGTACCCGATGCTGTTTGAGATCCGCGCCGGCGACACGCGGCGCACGACGCACGCCGGCGTGCTCGAGTTCGTTGCGCCCGAGGGCCGCGTGTACCTGCCCGAGTGGATGATGACGACGCTGGGCCTGCGGCAGGGCTCGCTCGTTGAGGTGCGCAGCTGCTCGCTCGAGCTCGGCTCGTTCGTCAAGATCGAGCCGCAGTCGCCCGCATTCCTCGACATCTCCGACCCGAAGGCCGTGCTCGAGAACGCGCTGCGCAGCTTCAGCACGCTGACCGTTGACGACGTGTTCCAGATCAGCTATAACGACCGCGTCTACGACATCAAGGTGCTCGACGTGCGGCCTGAGACGGACCGGCGCGGCATCAGCGTGGTTGAGACGGACCTCGAGGTCGACTTTGCGCCGCCCGTTGGCTACGAGGACCCCGGCACGAAGAAGCCGCGCGTCGGCTCGGCCAGTGCTGCTGCCGGCGGCAGCATTGGCGGCGCGTTCGAGAGCAGCACGGGCGCGTCGCTCTCAAACACAGAGGCTGCACGTGCATACCACGACATCGTGAAGACGGCGCAGGCGCACGGCACGGGCATCCGCCTCAGCGGCAAGGCCGTCGACGTCGACGTGTCGCCCGTCGACCGCTCCATCTACTCGGACCGAGAGGCGCCGGCGTTGCCGCTGCCCGAGGGCCAGCTCTTCTTCGGCTTCCCGCTCGTGCCCGTCGACGAGCCTGCGACGGGCGAGTCGACGTCGCCGTTCGCCGGCAGCGGCAATGCACTGCGCGAGAAGCGCAAACGCGACTAGAGCTGTGCAGCCGGCGCATGTAGCTGCTTTCGCCTGCCACGCACATGCACGGCGCCGAGTCGCGGCGGCCCGGCGCCACGCAAGCCGGCCGCCGCGTCGTAAAATAGCTAGACCGTAATTTAATCGCCTTGCGCTTCAGCAGACGCGCGCTGCACGCGCGCCAGCCGCTGCAGCGTCGCCTCCTCGTACTCTTTTGTGTATGCCGGCGGCCGCCACGACGCCTGCAGGCGCGCGCCCTGCGCGGCGTGCGCGTCCACAAACGCGCGCGCCTCGGCCACGCTGTCGAACGTGCGCGACGCGTCCGCC